>JAZHEH010002381.1:0-56869 GCA_036589455.1 Ateles fusciceps
CCATCAGATCAGGTGAAAACTCACTCACTATCTTGAGACTGCTTTCATGATCCAATCACCCCCCTCCACCAGGTCTTGCCCTTGACACATGGGGATCATAGAGATTATAATTTAAAATGAAATTTGGATGAGAACACAGAGCCGAATCATATCAGTAACCAAAAACAGCATGGTGTTGGTACAAAATAGATACATAGATTAATGTAACAGATTTAGAGAGCCCAGAAATAAATCCACAAACCTACAACCAACTAAGCTTCAACAAAGTCAACAAAAATAATAGGGAAAGGATACCCTATTCAATAAATGATGCTGAGAAAAGTGGTTACCCATATGCAGAAGAATGAAACTGTATCACTGCTTCTCACCATATGCAACATTTAACTCAAGATAAATTAAAGACTTAAATGTAAGACCTGATCACTAGAAAAATTCTAAAGGAAAACCTCTTCTGGACATTGGCATAGACACAGAATTAGACTAAGACCTCAAAAGCAAATGTAACAGTAAAAAAATAGATAAAAGAGACTTAACTAAGCTAAAAAGCTTCTGCACAGCAAAAGAAACAACAGAGTAAACAGACAATCTACAGAATGGTGGAAAATATTTTGCAAACTATGCATTCTACAAAGGACTAATACCCCAGAATCTATAAGGAACTTAAACAAATCGACAGAAGCTCTTTAGTTTGATATATTACCATTTTTTCTACTTCTATTTTTGTTGCCTGTGCTTTTAAATTCTTACCCATAAAGTATTTGCCTACGCTACTGTGCTGAAGCATTTCTCCTATGCTTTCTTCTACTAGTTTCAGGTCTTAATCCTGCTTTCCTGTCTCTGAAATATTATGGAGCATAGTAATTACAAGACTTGCAATGGTTAAAGGTTTTGTACTAACAAAACAAGGAGTATGAAAGAGGTAAAAACATAGCCCTGAACTAATCAAGGTTAATTGTAAACATTTTTTTCAAAAATTGTAAATATTTTTATATATAAGGCACAATTGGTGTAATATAGTGCAGGAAAGACTTGATGACATGAAACATGGATCACTTAACTCATGCATCCCCAGTACTTAGGCCAGGGGTCTCATCACCTAAATCAATCAATATTTGATGAATGAGTGATTTAGTATCTGAATGTAAAGAAGAGATGCAATTCACATTATACAAGATACAATTTTATAACACTGACTAATTGTCCACACAACATTTAATTTTATCTTGAAATTTTCATGCAAGATGTGCCAGATAATTTAAAATAAAACAGTATCCCTTAATGTTTTGAAAGCCATTTGCTCTTTTAGTAAACATAAAGTTTAATGACTTTGTTTGAAAATTCCAAGGCCGGGTGCTGTGGCTCACACCTGCATTGCTGTGGCTCACACCTCTATTCCAAGCACTTTGGGAGACCAAGGAGGGTGGATCATTGAGGTCAGGAGTTCAAGACCAGCCTGCACAACATGGTGAAACCTCGTCTCTACTAAAAATACAAAAATCCAGCCAGGCATGGTAGCCTGTGCCTGTAGTCCCAGCTACTCGGGAGGCTGAGACAGGAGTATTGCTTGAACCTGGGAGGTGGAGGTTGCAATGAGCCGAGATCGCACCACTGCATTCCAGCCTGGGTGACAGAGTGAGACTCTATCTCAAAAAAAAAGGAAAAGAAAAAGGAAATTCTGATATCCATTCCTCTCATGCATATATAGACAATCATTGCAGTTTTTTCCATCTCCCAGGAGACAAGCAAATTATGTCAAGCATTATTTTCTATAGCATTTATGAAAATAATGTTCTTTTAAATTTCCCAGCACAAAATTGTGTGATAGTATTGAATATGAATGTTGAAATGCTACCCCCAGGAGAACTCATGTGTTACACATGTTGAAAATGCTAATTGAATTTGTAATCAAGTAATGTATAAAACTAAAAGGCCAACAAATTCAATCTCAAAGGCATTTCTTTTCCAAAGAGAGCAGTTATGGGATAGTGGAAACAGCATGGGCTCAGAGTTAAAGAGTCCTGAATTTAATTTCCAGCTCTACAATTTTCCAGTTTTTTATCTTTCATCACTAGTTGTCTGATTAATTTGCTTACTCTCTTTTGTCTATCTTTTTCTTTATAAAATACGGAAAATCATGTTGATCTTCTATAAAATTTACCAGAAATTTAGAGGGCACTCAAGAATCATTACGATTTTCGGTTTGGTTTTCTGTTTTTTTTTTTTTTTTAATTTTTTAATTTTAAATTTTTAAAATTTTTGTAGATTTAGGAGGTACAAGTGCAGATTTCTTACATGCATATATTTTCTAGTGGAGAAGTCAGGGCTTTTAGTTTACCCATCATCCAAATGGTGAACATTGTACCCAACAGGAGATTTTAAACCCTCACTGCCTCCCACATTTTGTAGTCTCCAATGTCTGTCACTCCACTCAATATATCCATTTGTACCCATTGTTTAGCTCCCAGTTATAAGTGAGAACATGTGGTATCTGACTTTCTGTTGCTGAGTTATTTCACTCAGAATAATGGCCTTGAGTTTTGTACATGTTGCTTCAAGAGATATGATTTCATTCTTTGTTAAGGCTGAGTAGTATTCCATGGTATATATGTATACCACATTTATATATCCAATCCTCCATCGACGGACACAGGTTGATTCCAGATCTTTACTATTATGAATAGTGCTGTGATGAACATATGAGTGCAGATAACTTTTTTAACATGATGATTTCTCTTGGGGGGAGGGTGGATATACCGTAGTGGGATTGCTGGATAAAATAGTAATTCTATTTTCAGTTCTTTGGGAAATACCCATAGTTTTCCATAGGGGTTGAGACTAATTTACATTCCCACCAACTGTGTATAACAGTTCCCCTTTCTCTACAACCTCACCAACATCTGTTGCTTTTTCACTTTTTAATCGTAGTTATTCTGACTGGTGTAGATGATATCTCATTGTGTTTATAATTTGCATTTATCTGATGATTAGTGACGTTGAGCATTTTTTTCATATGTTTGTTGGCTGCTTGTATGCCTTCTTTGGAAAAATGTCTGCTCATGTCCTTTTCCCAATTTTTAACAGGATTATTTGTTTTCTCTTGCTGAGTTGAGTTCCTTCTAGATTCTGGATATTAGTCCTTTGTCTGATATATAGTTTGCAAATATTTTTCCCATTCTGTGAGTTGTGTGTTTGCTCTGTTGATTGTTTCTTTGGTATGCTGAAGCTTTTTAGTTTAATTGTCTCATTTGTCTGTTTTTGGTTTTGCTGCATTTGCTTTTGAGGACTTGTTCATAAATTGTATGCTTAATCCAATGTCCAGAGAGATTTTCCTAGGTTTTCTTCTAAGATTTTATAGTTTTATAGTTAGGTCTTTGATCCATCCTGAGCTAATTATTTTATATGGTGAAAGGTAGGGATTGAGTTTCATTCTTCTGTGTATGGCTAGCCAGTTTTCCCAGCACCATCTATTTGACAGTGTGCCCTTTCCCAGTTTATATTTTTGTTTATTTTGTCAAAGACTAGTTGGTTGTAGGTATGTTGCTTTATTTTTATGTTCTGCTATTGTGTCTACTGGGCTATGTGTCTTTTTGTGTATGAGTGCTATGCTGTATTGGGTACTACAGACTTATGGTATAGTTTGAAGTCAGGTAATGCCATGACTCCAGCTTTGTTCTTTTCTAGGTTTTGCATTGGCTATTGGGCTCTTTTTTGATTCCATGTAAATGTTAGAATTATTTCTTGATTCTACAAAAAGTGACATCTGTAATTTGATAGGAATTGTGTTCAATGTATAGATTGTTTTGGGCACTATGGTCATTTTTATGATATTGATTCTTCCAATCCATAAGCATCTTTTTCCATTTACTTGTGTTACATATGATTTCTTTCATCAGTGTTTTGTAGTTCTTCTTATCGATGTATTTCACCTTCTTGGTTAAATACATTCTTTGGCATTTCCTTTTTTTGTTGCTATTTTAAATGAGATTGTCTTCTTGATTTGGTCCTCTGCTTGATCATTATTGGTGTACAGAAAAGCTATTGATTTCTGTAAATTTTACATCCTGAAACTACTGAATTTATTTATCAAATTTCAGAGCTTTCTGGTAGAGTGCTTAGGGTTTTCTAGATATAGGATCATATCCTCAGCTAATAGGGATAATTTTACTTCCTATTTTTTTTTTACTGGATGCCTTTCTTTTCTCTTTCCTGATTGCTCCGATGAGGACTTCCAACACCACGTTGAATAAGAGTGGTGAAAGTGGACATCCTTGTCTTGTTCCAATTCTTAGAGGAAAGGCTTTCAAATTTTTCTCATTAAGTATGATGTTGGAGTAGAACAGCTCCTCATCAGCTTACCCCAGCTCATTGCTGTAATAAATCATGTAATTTGAACATCAAATTCACTTCTTAAACTTCAGAATTTATCATAAAACTCATATTTTTTTTCTTAATGTCTCACAGGGTTGTAGAAACTACGTGTGGTAATTGATAAAGAAGGATTTAGTGTATTAACTTCTCTGCTGCATTTTCTTTTTAAATGGAAGAGGCATATTATTTTATATGTCTTGGTTTGTAGTTACTTTAACTTTCTCTCACAGGTTGACATCCTTGGGAAGCAGACTATGAGACAGACAAGCAACCCAGGGAAAATTTTAAAGGTGTGTTCCTGGAATTAACCACCTATGGAAAAGAAAGGAAAGAAGTAAGAGTGAACAGAAGGACAGGTCAAGCCATAATGTAGTCTCAATTAAAGCCTCAACTGACCCTAAGGGAAAATCTAAAGATAGGATGACTCTTAACGGTTGATCAAAGTTAGAATAAGAGTACCAGTATGTTATACCCTTGTGTCAATCAGTCATTAAATGTGGGTTACTCGTGACCTCAGTTAAGGCGACTGTCTTCAGCTGAGACAATCTTAAATGGAGGATGACAGCTGGTGCCTGTGTACTTGAAGCGTTCTCAGTAGTTGGGGTAAAAATTCCTTCATTTCTGAAGAGGATGCTGAGTGGTAAACCACGTTGTACACCACAATCCATTCCCTGAAGCCCTCATATTTTCTTCCTTGTCAAATATTGAAGCAGCACCTTTAGGATTCTTGTGGGCATCACTTCTTCCAAACTTAGAGAAAACTTAGTGCAATGAATTATTGTCCCCTTCCTTGTAGTTGGTTTTAGGGACAAAATTGTTATACAATACCCTTTTCTTCTATCTATTTTAGAGTTCTCTCATCAGTGATATACTGGTAATTTTCTAAAATATTATATTTTAAAAGTAGTTTTAGGCTTATAGTAAAAATGAGAAAAAAGGACAGAGTTTTCCCTTATACTCTTATCCCCACACATACATAGCCTCCCCCATTATCAATTTGCCCCACTAGAGACATACATTTATTACAATTGATTAACCTACATTGACATATCACAATACTCCAAAGACCATAGTTCACCTTAAGAGTTCACTCTTGGTGTTGCACATCCTGTAAGTTTGAACAAATGTAAAATGATGTGTATCCACCATTATAGTATTATACAGGGTAGTTTCACAGTCCTAAAAATCCTCTGCTAATCTATTCATCCTCCCACTCCCCAGCCCCTAACAACCACTATATTTTTTACTGTCTTCATAGTTTTCCCTTTTCCAAAATGTCACATAGTTTGAGTCATACAGTGTAACCTTTTCAGATTAGCTTCTTTCACTTAGCAATATGTATTTAAAATTCCTGCATGCCTGTTCATGGCTGGATAGCTCATTTCCATTGTCTGAATGCACTACAGTTTATTTACTCATTCACCTACTAAAGACCATCTTAGTGGCAATGTTTGACATCCAATTAAAAAAAAAATGACCCTGGTTTGTAGCATTTTCTAAGTTTTTGTTGTGTAAATGCTTCCACCACGGCTTAATTCAACCTACCAAGTTGAAACCACTGAATGTGGAGTTGGGAAGTGACATTAACGATTCAATTCTTAGTTGGTGGTGTGAGCGAGTTCCAGGACACCTCTGCCCCTCATCCTCACCTAGCACCTCTGCTGATCTCAGTGGCTTTTCTGGTTGTGCAACTCGGAACCTTATTCCTGAGGCTCTGAGCACCATGGGCTTCTCAGATAGACCACTGCAGAATTCTCTTTTTGAGATATTATACAACTTTTTAGTTTGACTGAATATCAGCATGAATTATATGAATCCATGAACTTAAAATATCCATATTGTTACTACAACCCAGAAGCTGACCACCATTCATTTCTATATTCCTTGTTCTTTTTTTGTGCCATGAAATCACATTACTAGAAATGAGTGGCAACAATAATCATTTCCACACTAGTATGCATGCAATAAATGTTAATTAAAGCAGTGAATAAATTTTTTAAACCTATGATCAATTTTCAAGATTTATTTTTGAACTTTAACATTATATGGTTTAGTCTGTGGCAATGCAAATTCAGTAAGTATTGTTGTCTAAGATAGTTGTTCTTAATCTGTTGTTGAAGGGTAGGTCTTCAAATCCTTTGCATATTTGTTGAAATAAAAATTATCATATGCACAGCCTCACACAGTTTTGCATAGAATTTCAAAGAAGGTTACAGACCTCCCAAAGTCCATTCATGGATTCCAAGTAAAAGACAATCTAGTTAAGTTTGGCTATGCTTTTCTAGCCTAGTTCTGTCTAATAGAGATATAATGTGGTTCACATTTGTGAGTCATAACATTAATACAATGTGCTTACTCATTAATGTAGTAAATAATAAGATCTAGTGGTTGGAATAATAAATGACATAATTTCAATTTCATAATAAATACAAAAATGTTTCAAGATATTTGTAAGAGCTATAATATGATGTAGAAATGTCATTTCATTGTCCAATCTTTGATTACAAGTAAAAGAGTCTAGTTAAATTTGGCTATGCTTTTCTAGCCTAGTTCTATCCAATAGAGATATAATGTGACTCACATTTGTGAGTCATACTTAATACAATGTGTTATTCATTAATACAGTAAATAATAAGATCTAGCTTTTGGAATAATACATGACAACTTCAATTTCATAAGTACAAAAATATTTCAAGATATTTGTAACAGCTTTAATTTCTACATCATATTATACCTGTTATTTGTATAATGTCATTGTATAATGTCATCTCTACATCATATTAGAGCTGTTACAAATGTCTTAAAATATTTTTGGACTTATCATAAAATTGAAATTATTCAAATATCTTGAAATTATTCAAATATCTTGAAATACGTTTATTGGTCAACATCACTGGTTCTGTTAATACCATATGAGTTTATGGCCTAAGTTCATGATGCTAAGTTTCACTTAGAGGAAAGTGAAAATACAGGACTAATTTTCTTCCCATCCAAGTGAAGGAATTTCTGATTTAAGAGCTCCCAGATCAATATTTGCTATAGAGTATTGATTTGCAAATGGGCACATGGAAAATTTTAGGTGAAGGAAATATTATAAACCTGGATTGTGTGATGGTTTCACAACTCTATAATCATTTCTAAAAGTAACTGAATCGCATGCTTACAACAGGTGAATGTCATGTTTATAAATCATACTTCAATAAAACTGTGAAAAAGTTTTAAATTATTTTATAAAGAACCCTGCTCTAGCCTAGCCCTGTTTAATAAATGTGTAATGTGAACTACAATGTGAATCATGAGTAATTTTAGCTACTGCATGTGGGGCTTAAACCTAGATGACGTGTTGATAAGTGCAGCAAACCATCACGACACACATATACCTATGTAACAAACCTACACATTCTGCACTTGTATTCCAGAACTTAAAATAAAATTTAAAAAACTTAAGTAGACACATTAAAAAGTAAAATAAAGTGCATAAAATTAATTTTGAAAATATATTTTATTTGATGCAGTATATATAAAATAATCAATATAATACTATTTTACATTTTTAATTGTAGTAAGTCTTTGAAATCTGTTATAAATTTTATAATTACAGCACATGTCAATTCAAGACTAGCCACATTTCAAGTGTTCAATAACCATATGTGGCTAGTGGCTACTGTATTAGACAGCACAAATCTACATCAAAATCAAATTATGACATTTAACTGACATGTTAAATACATAGGTTAAATGTTTAAAACATAGTATTGTTTAAGGATGTTCAAGATGTTCAAAAATTATTCAAATATGTTACAGTTGTCAAGGAATATGTCTTTGATTATGCTCTCCTACAGGAGTGTCATACAATTTTTCTTGGCTTTCACTTTCTCACTCTAGGTTATAGAATGCTGTAGGCAAGGTATAGAACACAGTAAGGGAAAGCAGAACACACGTGGAATCCATGGGCTACTTCAGAAAGAAACAAATATTTAATTTGTGATGGATTTATATGCTGAAGGGAATTTTAGGCTGCTTTCAGCCTTAAGAGAAACACATACCATACTAGATTAAAATTCCTGCTATGGCCATATGATTTAAATAAGACAGCTTATTTAGATCAATATTAAGATCAAAAGTCTAGCAAGGACTTCTGCTTTGGTAGAATGACAGACAAGATATTCTAAACATAATATTTAGATAGTAAATAAATAAAAACACAAGTTATTTAAATGGATTTTTAATGCCTATTAAATGAAACCCTAAGGGTCAAAACCAAAAACAAGCAACCTATAAAAGAATAGTGAGTTGAAATTTGAGAGATAAACAGTAACAGAACATGAAGTCTGAGGATGCCATGGGTGCAAATGCTGATACTAGGAAATACTAACCAAAAGAGAGCTGAGGTAGCTATATTAATATCAAAAAATAGAAAGTTATAAAACTCACTTGGGCTAATGAATGTCCATTAATAACAAAAAACCTGATTTACCAGGAAAGTATCACAAATCTAAGCTTGTGACACTATAGGGTGACTATAGCTAATAACAATGTATTATACATTTCAAGATAGCTAAAAGATGATTTTGAATGTTATCACCACAAAGAAACAATAGGTATTTAAAGTAATCTATATGCTAATTATCTTGATTTGGACATTACACAACTTATATGTGGATTGAAAAAATACACTGTACCTCATAAATATGTATAATTATAATTTATCAATTATAAATAAAGGTTGGAATTTTAAAAATAAACTTATAGTGCCTAATAACATAGCCTTCAATGTATAAAGTAGTAATGGATAGAATTAAAAGAAAAATCAATAATTCCACTCCATGGTAGGAAAAGTCATCATACCTCTCTCAAATATTGATAGGTCAAGAGATTATTACAATAGTAACTATATAGAAGATTTGAATAACACAATTAACACACTTTAAAAAGGTACATATATAAAATCCTGCCTCCAACAGTTTTTAAAAACACAATATTCTAAAATATGCATAAAATGTTTGGGAAAATTGATCATATGGAAGATCACACAGCATTCTCAAAACATGTAAATAATTTGCATCACACAATCTATGATCTATAATCTCAACATAATAATCAAAACCCTACACATTAGGAAATTTAAAAATACATTGCTAAAATGCAAAAAGTCAAAAAATAATTTATAATAAGAATTTTAAAATAATTGTACCAATTAACATTTCCACCAAAATCGTACAAGGGTTCCCTTTGGTCTAGACCATCACCAACACTTTTTATCTCTTGTCTTTTTGATAATAGCCATTTTAACAAGTGGGTGATTATATCTAATTGTGGTTTTGCTTTACATTTCCTTGATGATTAGTGATCTTGAGTGTCTTTCCGTGTATCTGTTCGCCATTTTTATGTCTTCTTTGGAGAAATGCCTATTCAAGTCTTTCACTCCTTTTTAAAATGGGTTATTTTGTTTTTCTTCTTTTTCTTGCTATTGACTTGTAGGAGTTCCTTATATATTTTAGATACTAATACCTTATCAGATACATAGTCTGCAAATGTTTTCTCCCATACTGTAAACTGTCTTTTTCTTTTGTTGTTTTTCTGTGCAGAAGCTTTATAGTTTGACCTAGTCCCACTTGTTTATTATTCCTTTTGCTGCATGTGCTTTTGGTGTTATGTTGATAGTATCATTGCCAAGAACAAAGTCTAGCAGCATTTTCCTTATGTTTTCTTCTAAGAGTTTTATTGTGTCAGGTTTTATGTTTAATAGACAAGCTTTTTCTATTGTGTATTCTTCACAACCTTGTTGAAGATCAGGTGCTCATATATGTGTGGGTTTATTTCTGGACTCTGGACTCTGTTACATTGGTCTATATGTTTGTTTTTATGTCAGTATTACACTGTTTTTCTTACTATAGCTTTGTAATATGTTTTGAAATCAGGGAGTTTCCTTCTTCTTGTTTACAATTGCTTTGGCTTTCTGGGATATTCTTGTGGTCACAAATATATTTAAGAATTCTTTTTTCTATTTTTGTAAAATATGCCATTGGGATTTTGATAAGAATTGCATTATGTATGTAGATTGCTTTAGGATTTATGGACATTTTATCAATATTTCTTCTACCAACGGATGTTCTTCCATTTATTTGTGTTTCTTTATTTCTTTTATCAGTGTTATAGTTCTCAGTATACAAGTTTTTCACTTTTTACATTTATTCCTAATTAACTTATCTTCATTGATATTGCTATGAATGAAACTGTTTTCTTAATTTTCTTTTTGAGGAGGTCATCGTTAGTGTATAGAAACACAACTTATTTTTGTATGTTCATTTTTGTATCCTGTGACTTTACTAAATTTGCTTATTAATTCTGTTTTATTCTTTTGTGGAGTTTTTAGGGTTTTCTACATATAAGATTATGTCATCTTTAGAGATTATTTTCCTTTTTTACAATGTGGATCTCTTTATTGTTTTTATTGCCAAACTGCTCTAGCTAGAACTTCCTGTCATATATTGAATAGAAAAAGTGAAAGCAGGCATACTTGTGTTTTTCCAGATCTTAGAGTGAAAGCTTTCAGCTTTTCACTGTTAAGTATGATGTTAGCTGTGGGTTTTTATAAGTGGTCTTTACTGTATTGAAATTCCTTCTGTACCTAAGTTGCTGAGAGTTTTCCTTATGAAAGAGTATTGAACTGTGTCAAATGCTTTCTATTTATGTGATTGTGTGATTTTAATCTTTTATTCTTTTAATGCTGTGTTATCACATTGATTGATTTACGTATCTTGAACCATCCTTGCATCACAAAAACATATCCTACTTGGTCATGGTGTATGATCCTAATGTGCTGTTGTGTTCAGTTTGCTTACCATGTGATTCAGGAATGCTACTTGTCAGTATATATCCAAAGGAATTGAAATCTGGATCTCATAGCTATACTCCTTTTGATTCCACCATTATTCACAATAGCCAAGATATGGAAACAACCTAAATGTCTATCAACAGATTAATGGATAAAAAATATGATATATACATATAATACAAAATTATTCAGCCTTTAAAAAGAAGGAAATCCTATCATTTAGAACAACATAGATGGACCTGGTAGACATTATGTTACGTTAAATAAGCCAGACACAGAAAAACAAGTACTACATGAACCTACTTATATATGGAATTGAAAATAGCCAAATTCGTAGAGGCATAAAGTAAAATAGTGGTGTCAAGAAGCTGGAGTTTGGGAATAATTGGAAGGTCTTGATCAAAGGTACAAAGTTTCGATTATGCAAAACAATTTCTGGAGATCTACTATGCAGCATAGGCCTATGATTAAGATTACTATACTGTGTACTTAACATTTTGCTAAAAGGATAGATCTTATGTTAAGTGATCTTACCACAAAAAGGAAAAAGCTAAACTAAGCTAAACTAAAAAAGACAAAGATGGTGGAAGGACACTTTTGGAGTGATGGATAAGGTTCTTGCCTTGATCATGATAATGATATCTTAGGTTTGTACTTATCTCCAAACTCACCAAGTTGTATATATTAAATATCTATAACTTTTTGTATGTCAAGCGTACCTCAAAGAAGCAGTTTAAAAATAATTATGTCTGTACAATAAAAATTATTTATATGAAACTGTGGAATCCATCTGAATTGGTACTTTTTCTTAATGATAGTAGCAAACATATTTTTATGGCTTATTAAGTAACCGAGGCTCACACAAAAGAACAAAAGAGGTCTAATGGCAAAAGATGCAACTAGCAAAAACAGAAATCTTTTTAATGGAATTTGTGAAATATTTGGTGCAAACAGTAACTTACTCAGGGTAAATTACCACAAAATTAAATAAATAGCAGTTGCACTAGAGTAATGTAGACTTAGAATCCATAACTTTAATGAGTATATCATGCTGCTACCTTCTTTTCTTGTTTTTTCTTTCTTTCTTATTTCTTTATTCTTTGAAAGAGACTTGCACTGAAACTGCTTCATGTACCTCTCTGCCACCATCTTTACTGGCAGCGGTAAGAGTTGAGGACAATTGAGATTGTGAGGCTAAGAGTAGCGGACACAGAACTGTAACAGACTTGCCACAAATGTTGTCATAGATCAAGAGCTACAGCTCGGCTACTTTTGTTGTTGTTCTATTTTATAAATAAAGAAAACCAGTAACTTTGAAAGTTTAAACATATCAATCAGTTGAATGCTTTGTCTATGTTAGTGCATATATCTAGACATTAAGACAGCCTCCTTTTAAATAGGTAATACTGTGGTTTGAAATTAAGTGTTATATCCACACCAACGAGAATTCTTTTCTGCACATATTGATTAAGTTTCCAACTTTTTTCACGTAACTAGAAATCAATACTTTCAAGACAGAAAAGTGAAGACGAATTTACATATTTTAAATGAACTGCGAATTGTAACTGTTAAACTATTGCTAACATCAACAAGCAATGATTATACAATCGTTCTCCAAGTCATAGAAATAATGTTTTAATACTACCAAAGTAAATATAATGTTGAGGCACTAAGTTGAAAACATTGAAAAATCAGTTACACAAAGTTTTTCACTAATGCTTAAAAGGAATTAGATATTTTCTTCAAGATATTTCTAATGTTCATTGCCTAGGCATACAGCTAATAGTGGCTTATGTCAGGGAAGATATGTTAGATCATATGTTATCCTTCTGTTTAATGCAATTAGTTTTTTGAAACTAAATGTTGGTTGTTTAGTGTTGTATCTTCATGAGAAGTGATAATATATGTAGTTGCATACTAAGCACAACTCCCAAGAGTAAAATTCAGATTGTTAGAATAAATACTTGTTAACTTCATATCTGTACTTACATATTTCTATTTATGTATTTAATGTTCTCTAAATGATATCTTAGTTTTACTTAGTAATGCCTCAAACATATTTTCTGTACTGTTACATTACAACTATAATTTAATGCCTACTTTCTATGCTGTAATTTACTTATTCAACTATTTTTGGACACATATCTGGGGGGGTTCCAAATCTTTGCTATTATAGATAATGCTTTAACAAATATTTCCTTAGGCTCCATTTCCAAGAGTAAAAAAAGTGGTCAAACTTTTGTGGCTCTTGATATATATTGCCAAATTACTTTACTTGGTATAATAGTTTACACTCCACCAGAGCGACAGTGTACTAATTTAATCACAGGCTTACCTTCTTTGAGTACAGTCAATTTTTCTAATTTAACCGGTGTAAATAGCATCTCATCATTTTTTCAAGTTGCATTGCTTTACTTATTTGTGAGGCTGATTATTTTTCTCATGTTCTCTTTGTTATTTTCTGTTTGCTATCTGTTCGTTTCCTTTATTCATTGGCATTTTAATTATATGCCTATGAAATTAGGGTCCTCTTTTTGTTCATTATTAATATTAATCCTTGATCTGTCAAACTTGATACCAGTATATAGTTTTCCATTTTATTTTCATTTCATGTTCTGTTGAAAAGCTCTCTCACATTTTATATAATTGAATATGTCAATCTTCCCTTGTAAATTTTTCTCATTGCTTCAAGTTGTAGAAGGTATTTAGACATCTAAGGAGTTTATATATAAGTTATTCTGTTTTCTGCTAGCTTTTCTATGGCATAGCATAACATGTAATTCCTTAATTCTTCTTGAGTTCATTTTGATTTGATGCAAAATATATCTAAACAGAATTTTTAAAAACAATTTTTTTTCTTAAAGCTTCTATCCAATTATCTGAAAACCATTCATTTGTATATTACATTGAGAGGTCTTATTTTAATACATTTTTAAACAATATAAAATCAGGTCAATTTTTAGAACAACACAACCTCTTTTCCTCTGAAATTATTAATATAATTTCTAGAGTCCTCTATAGTTTAGCATCTGCTACAGTTGATTTCCCCCTGTTGCTGTAGTAGTTTCTGACTTTCAAAGTCTCACATGCTTATATTCAACTTAATGTAAAGAAGAATATTATTGTGTTTTGAAACAAAGTTTGTTGGAATTTACTGATATTTTCTGAATATGTATGTTAACATATAGAAAAGTGACATAGTTTTATACATAACTGTTTTAGATATTCCATCACTCATTCAAGCTATCAGCAAATAAGAACATACAAGTTGCTTCTCTTAAAACACCTTTTCATGTGCTTACCTCTTCAAGGCTCATTGCATTGGCCACAATTATACAAATCACTAACAAATAATGTCCAGCTACAGGGAAGTGACCCGAAACTCTCACTATTCTTTTGAAACTTTTAGCAAATCCATTTGTGCAATGCAGATAGAAGCACTATGCTAATGCATCAGATAACTACCATCATTGATATTACCCAGTTAATCCCTCATATTTGTGTTCTATGTTTCCCATGTATAATTATTTATAAATAACACAACATGACTTGCTAAAATAAGCATTTCAGATATTTCAGGAGATGACTTTTTAAAATAACAGTATTTTCTTCCTATTTTCTACTGGTCAAGTCTCTATGGTTTGTACAGGAAATAAGCAATATTAAGTATATCACTTCTCTTCTTTGGGAATAGTTATTCATTACCATGTAAAGAGAGTTTCTTATAGTCTTCATGTGTTTTCATTTTTATTGGCACCAAGTGATAACTTTTATCTGATGCTTTTAGCACCTCTTATGATTATCATATTGATTTTCTTACTTAAATAATTTGGTTTCTTGATCAATTTTCTTATGCTAGTAATAATCACTATTAATTATATGCTTATTTTACAGATATTTTGCATATATTATCTCATTTAATCCCCACAATAAACCTGCTAATTAGAAACTTTATTAGTGTCTTAGTCCATTTGTGTTGCTATAAAGGAATACTTATGGCTGGGCAATTTATAAATAAAAAAGTTTCAATTGGATCATAGATTTTCAGGCTGTAAAATAAGCATAGTGCTGGCATCTGCATCTGGCGAGAGCCGCAAGCTGCTTCTACTCAGGGCAGAGCTGCTGCATAAAGATCGCATAGCAGGAAGTAAGAGAGGGGAGAGAGGTACCAGGCTCTTTTTAACAATCAGTTCTTGCAGGAACTAACAGAGCTAGAATTAAATTCATTTCTGCAAAGACCCAAGCCACACATGCTCCCATGATGCAAACACCTCCAATTAGGCCCAAACTCCAACAATGGGGTTCAAATTTCAACATGAGATTAGGAGGAATCAAATATACAAACCATAGCAATTGTTTTTTTTCCAAAACTAGGTGGTTTACAGCAAGAGAAACCCCTTTTCTTAGAGTTCTGGAGGCTAGAAGTTTAAAATCAAAGTGTTGGCAGGAATACACTTTCTCTGAAAGCTCCAAGAGACAATCTGTCCTTGACTTAGCTTCTGGTAATACAAACACTCATTACTGTTTCTTGGCTTATAAATGCACCACTCCAGTCTCTGCCTTTGTCTTCACATGGGTTTTTCCATCTTATCTGTCTCTGTCTTATCCTTTTCTGTCTTTTATGGGGGACACTATGATTGGATATAAGGCTCATCCTAAATTTAGGATTGTCTCATGTAGAGATCATTAACTTCATCACATCTGCAAAGTATCCATTTCCAGATAATGTCATGTTCAAAGGTACTGGGAATTAGGACTTGAACATGTATTTTGGAAGTCACCTCAATCAAGTATAGTCTACCCCCTTACCCTCTAAAATGTATGTTTATTGCAAATGCAAAATATGTTCACTCAATTCCAACATCCTCAAAATTCTCAACTCATCTACAGCATCCACTCTAAGTTGAAACTTATCTAAATATCATCTCAGTTAATAGCTGAGCTGGTAATATTTTAATAAGTCTAAATATCACATTCTAAATCACCCAAATGTCACCTTCTACATCATATATATCAGGTATAGGTGAGAGTATGAATCTGACCATTCAAAATTTCTCACCACCTGTGGATTTGTGAATCTTGAAAATAAGTTGTTTACTTTCAGAACACAAAGGATATTCCCATTACAAAAGGAAAAGTTATAAAAAAAAAAAAATAAAGAAGTCACTAGTCACAGGAAAATTTGAAATCTAACAAGGTAAATTCCATCAAGTTTCAAGGCCTGAATATAATCCTCTGTGCCTCAGCTCTCTACCATCTGGGCCTGTTATGACTCTGTTCTCTGAACCAGCGGTAGGTCCACTTTTGACCCCTGCTTCTGTGCCCACAGAGAGGGCTCACTCGGCCTCTGCCTCTGCCTCTGCCTTGTCCTTTAACTTGCCTCTTTGTCCTCTGTCTCTGCATCTGTGGCTCTGCCCTCAGTCATTTTTCCTTTTTTCTTGAAGAGTAGCTATGTCAACCCATTTCCTTCTTGAGAAAGTTTAGATGTCCTGTTGCCCTCTTTCACTTAGTCCTTTCTCTTTCTCTCCTTTAATTCAATTTGGCAAAATTTTTGCTGATACAACCTTCTGAAAAACCTCATTATTCTCCCATGGATGTGAAGTGGATATACCCTATTAGATGAGATGGTTCTTCATAGATCCTTCCTGGGTAACTCCATCACTCTTCCCAGCTTCTGCTGAGAGTATTGATTGGGTCCATGTGTCATATACATAATTTCTTAAGCAAAGCTATTTCAGCTACACTCTAGGCCTTCTTTCCAACACATGCTTCTTTAACAGGGAATTTAAAATCAATGTTCCTGTGGGGATTTGAGGGCTAGAAACTCCTATTCTGCCATTTTCCAACATCCTTTAATATCAGCAACTTTCACAATCTGGATAGTCTGTGAGTTTCCCAAAACATGAAGTGCTGGCTTATTTTTGCTTAACACTTTCTTCCTCAATTTATCTCATTTTTCCTCACAATTCACTAGAATCAGCAAGAAGAAAGCAGGTTATTGTTGAAATACTTTACTTGAAAATCTCTTGAGCTAGATATCCAGGTTCATCACTTATAAGCACTGCTTTCCACTCAACAATAGAACGCAACTCAATCACGTTTGTATAACTTTATAACAAGGATCACCTTTCCTACAGTTTCCAATAATGTATTCCTCATTTCCTTCTGAGTCCTCACCAGAAGCACTCTTTTAACATTCATACTAACATTTGGTTCGTGATGACATATATTTTTAAGATGAGAGAAGCTTTCTCTATACTTCTCCTCATTTCCTTCTGATCCCTCATTTGAATATTCTTTAATGTCCGTATCTGTACCAAAAGTCTTTCAAGGTAATCTAGGCATATTGTATTATGTGTCTCAAAATTCCTCTAGCCTCTACCCATTATCCAATGTCAAAGTCACTTTCACGTTTTTAGGTATTTGTTACAGCACCACACAACATCCAACAACCACAATCTGTATGTTTCCTAGGGTTGCTCTAACAAATTTCTACAAACTGGGTGGCTTAGAACAACATAAATATATTTTATCACGGTTCTGGCGGTTAGAAGTTTGAAATCAAAGTGTTGGTACAGCTATGCTTGTTTCAAAGGCTCTAAGGGACAATTTATTTCTTGAATTTTGCTTTCAGCTTCTGGTGGATGCTGACAATCCTTGATGTTCCTCAATTTGTCAATGAATTATTCCAATCTCTGCCTTTGTCTTTACATGACCTTTCCCCCACTTGTGTCTCTGTGTTTTCTTTTTTGCTGTCTCACATAGGGACACTGCTGGATATAGGGCACACCCTAACTCTAGCATGATTTCATCCTAAAAGCCTTAATTATATCTGCAAATAACCTGTTTCCAAATAAGATAACATTCATAGGTACTAGAAAAGTGGAGCGTCTTATAACAAATCCAAAAAATGTGGAAGAAGCTTTGGAACTGGTTAACAGAGAGAGGTTGGAAGAATTTGGAGGAACAAGCTAGAAAAAGCCTGTATTTCCTTGAATGGAGCTATTAAGGGTGATTCCATTGAGGGCTCAGAAGAAGGGGAAAGCTGTAGAGGAAGCCTGAATCTTCTTAGAAATCATTTACATAGTTATTAACAAAATGTTGGTAAAAATATGTACAATAAAAGTCATTCTTATGAGATCTTAGATGGAAATGAGGAATATTTTATTGAAAAATGGGAAAAGGTCATCCTTGTTACAAGGTGGCATAAGAATTTGGATGAATTGTGTTCATGCCCTAAAATTTTGTGAAAGGCAGAACTTAAGATTGATGAGCTAGAATATATGGCAGAAGAAATCTCTAAGCAGCAAAGTGCTCAGGGTGCTATGTGTCTTCTCTTAATTGCTTACAGTAAAATGCAAGAAAAGGGAAATGATTTAGAGATGAAATTTATAATCAAGAGAGAAGCAGGACATAAAGATTTGGAAAATTCTCAGCCTGGCAGTGAAAGAATAAAAAATATGTTTAGGAGAGAAAACCAAGGGTATGGACAATCGATCATTTGATAAGATTAGTACAGATAGAAGGAAGCCTGGTGTCATTCATCAATACAATGGGAGAATGACCTCAAAGGCTTTTTAGAGATCTTCAGGACTGTCACATTCATTACAGCCCTAGAGTGCTGGGGCCTCAGGGGCAGAAGATGTTTCCTGTCTATGGCTGCTTTGGATCTCTTCTCCTCACATTATGACACAGTGCTCCTTGGCTACCCCAGCTTTGGCTCAATTTGATCCATATATGGCTCAGGCTGCAACTCTAGGTATTATAGCAGTGAACATGGGCATCATCTATATGGTGCTAATTTTACAGGAGCACAGAGTAGACAAGCTGTAGAAGCATGGCTTCCTCCACATGGATTTCAAAGTATTGGAACCCAGGCAGAGATCTGCTATAGGGGAGGAGCCACTGCAGAGAGCACCCCCTGGAATAATAGTTAATGTAGCCATGGGGGTAGGGCTGGCTCTGAGATCCCATACTTGTAGAGCCACCGGCTTGCAATGCCTGCCTGAGAAATTTTCATGCATGTGACTTCAATATGTGAGTGCTAAAGCATGGGGTGAACTCAGCAAAGCCATGGGGGACAGAGCTGACAAAAGCCTTGAGGACCCAACCCTTACACCAAGGTGTCTAGAAGGTTAGGCATAGAGTCAAAACATTCTTGAGCCTTAAGATATAATGATTACAACGAAACCAAACATTAATTAATGGGGACTAATTAAATGAAAGAATTTCTGTATAGCAAAAGAAACTATAAACATACTAAACAGACGATCTACAGAATGGGAGAAAATATTTGCAAATTAGCTATTCAACCAAGGTCTAATATCCCAACTATATAAGGAAAGTAAACAAACTTATGAGAAAAAAACAAACAACATCATTAAAAGGAGGACAAAAGACATAAAAGACAATTTTGAAAGCAAGACATACACATGGCCAACAAACACATGAAAAAAATTGTTTAATATTACTAATCATTAGAGAAATGCAAATCAAAGCTACAATGAGATACCATCTCACAACAGTCAGAATAGCTATTATTAAAATGTCAAAAATAACAGATGCTTGGGAAGTTACAGAGAAAAGGGAATACTTATACACGGTTGGTGGGGATGGAGATAAGTTCAGCCATTGTGGAAAACAGTGTGGTAATTCCTCAAAAAACTTAAAGCAGTATTATCATTCAACCCAGCAATATCAATATTGGGTATATAGCCAAAGGAATATAAATCTTTATACTATAAAGACACATGCACATGTATGTTCATTGCAGCACTATTCACAATAACAACAACATGGAATCAACTTAAATGCCCGTCAATGGTAGACTGAATTTAAAAAAATTTGGTACATATACATCACAGAATACTATATAGCCATAAAAAATAATAAGATCATGTCCTTTGCAGCAACATGGTTGGAACTGGAGACTATTTATCCTAAGCAAACTAACAATGGAACAGATAATCATAAACTGCATGTTCTCACTTATAAGTGCAAGCTTAACAACGAGAATACATGGACACAAAAGAGAGGAACAATAGACACAAGGACCTACTAGAGGGTGGAGGGTGGAAGGTGAGAGAGGATTAAAAAAACAACAGCTAAACTCTACCTATCATGTATTATGTGTATGGCCTGGGTGATAAAATACTCTGTACACCAAACTCCTATGACATGCAGTTTACCTATATAACAAACCTGCACACGTGCACCTGAACCTAAAATAAAAGCTTAACAAAAACGATTTAATGTTTGCCCTGTTGAGTTTTGGACTTACTTGGTACCTGTTTCTCTTTTCTTTTTTCCTATTTCTTCTTTTTGGGAGATAAATGTCTGTCTTGTGCCTGTCCCATCATTGTATTCTTGGAACTATGTAATTTGTTTGATTTCACAGGCAAAATGCTGTAGGGAAATTTTCCTCTGGATGAAGCGTATCTTGAGTTTCACTCACATTTGCTATTTAGATATGACTCTGAACTTTAGATTTTAAGTTAATGCTGGAATAAATTAAGACATTTGGGACGATTGAAATTAAACTAATGTATTTTGCAGGTGAGAAGGACATAACATTTTTAGGGCTGGGGCAAAATGCTGTGGTTTGAATATGTCCCTCAGAAGGCATGTGTCTAAAACATGATCCCTACTGTGGAGGTGTTGGGAGGTGGGATCATTTGGTAAATGTTTAGGTCACAAGGCCCCTACTCTCATGAATTGATTAATGCCATTATAAAAAGGGCTTGCAGGAGTGAATTTGCTCTCTTCTGCTCCTCTGCCATGTGACATAAATTTCCTCTTGCCCTCCCACCTTCTGCCATGGAAGGACACAGTAGGAGGACCATCTACAAATACCGGTAGCTTGATCTTGAAATTCCCAGCCTCCACAACTGTGAGAATATAGATTTCTCTTCTTTGTAAATTACCCACTCTGGCATTTTAAAGTAGCACAAAGCAGAGTAAGGTATTTAACATCCTTTTTTTTTTTTTTTTTTTTTTTTTTTGAGACAGAATCTTACTCTGTCACCCAAGCTGGAGTGTAGTGGTGCAATCTCAGCTCATTGCAACCTCCGCTTCCCAGGTTCAAGCAATTCTTCTGCCTCAGCCTCCTGAGTAGCTGGGGTTACAGGTGCATGCCACCACGCCCAGCTAACTTTTGTATTTTTAGTAGAGACGGGGTTTCACCATGTCGTTCAGGCTGGTCTCAAACTCCTGCCCTCACGATCCACCCGCCTCAGTCTCTCATAGTGCTGGGATTACAGGCGTGAGCTACCGAGACAGGCCTAACATTCTATTTTTATAGTTACTTTTGTTTTTTGTTTTTGTTTTAATTTGTTTTGTTTTTAATTTTTATGTAAACATAGCAGGTATATGTATTTATAGAATACATGAGATATTTTGATACAGACATACAATGTGTAATAATCATATCAATATAAACTGGGTATCCATCACCTCAATAATTTATTATTTTTTATGTTATAAACATTCCAATTATATCATGTTATTTTTTTATTGCCTTTAGGTTTTGGGGTACATGTGAAGAACATGTAAGATTGTTGCATAGGTACACACATGGCAATGTGGTTTGCTGCCTTCCTCCCCATCACCTATATCTGGCATTTCTCCCCATGTTATCCCTCCCCAACTCCCCCACCCCCCGCTGTCCCTCCCCTATTTCCGCCCCACAGACTCCAGTGTGTAATACTCCCCCTCCCTGTGTCCACGTGTTCTCATTGTTCAACACCCGCCTGTGGGTGAGAACATGCGGTGTTTGATTTTCTGTTGTTATTTTTAAACGAACAATAATTTATTATTGACTGCAGTCACTCTGTTGTACTACCACATGCTAGATTTTATATAGTCTATCTAGCTATATTTTTTATCCATTAACCTTCCCCAAATTCCCTCCTATACTATCTATGCCAGCTTCTATTAAACAGCATACTATTCTCTATTTCCATGAGTTCATTTGTTTTAATTTTTGTCTCCCACAAATAAGTGAGGACATGCAAAGTTTGTCTTTATGTGCCTCGCTTATTTCACTTAACATAGTGACCTCCAACTCCATCCATGTTGCAAATGACAGGATGTCATATTTTATGGCTAAATAGTATTCCATTGTGCATATGTACATTTTTCTTATCCATTCATCCGCTGATGCACACTTAGGTTGCTTCCAAACCTTAGCTATTGTGAATAGGGTTGCAATAAACATGGGAGGGTAGTTATCTATAAATTTTCTGATATCCTTTCTTTTGCATATATATCTAGCAGTAGAATTGCTAAATCATATGGTAATTCTATTTTTATAATTTGAGACCCTTCCATATGTTTGTTTATACTGGGTTTACAAATTTACATTCCTACCAACAGTGCATGAGGGTTCCCCCCTTTCTGTACATCCTTTGTAGTATTGTTTACTGCCTGTCTTTTGGCTAAAAGCCATTTTAACTGGCATGAGATGATATCTCATTGTAGTTTTCATTTGCATTTCTCTGCTGATCAATGATTTTGAGCACTTTTTAAAACACATGTTGGCCATTTGTATGTCTTCTTTAGAGGAACATCTGTTCAAATCTTTAATCCATTTCTAAGTCAGGTTATTAGATGTTTTTCTATAGAGTGGTTTGTGCTCCTTGTATATTCTGGTTATTAATCCCTAGGCAGACTAATAGTTTACAAATATTTTCTCCCATTCTGTGGGTTTTCTCTTCACTTTGATGATTGTTTTCTTTGCTATGCAGAAGCTTTTTAACTTGATGTAATCTCATTTGCCTATTTTGTCTTTTGCTGGCTGCGCTTTTGTGGTATTACTCAAGAAATCTACCCAGGCCAATGTGCTGGAGAGTATCCTGAAGGTTTTCTTTTAGTATTTTCAGAGTCTGATGTTTCAGGTTGAAGTTTTTAATCAATTTTGATTTTATTTCTGTATATGATGGAGATAGTGATCTGGTTTTATTTTTCTGCATATGGATACCCAGCTTTTCCAGTTTCATTTATTAAAAAGAAGGTAATTTTTCCAGTGAATGTTCCTGACACATTTGTTGAAAATGAATTCATTGTAGATGTATGCATTTATTTCTGGTTTCTCTATTTTGTTCCACTGGTCTATGTGTCTGTCTGTATGTCAGTCTTATGTTATTTTGGTTACTATACCTCTGTAGTAAAATTGGAAGTCTAGTAATGTGAATCTTATGGTTTTACTCTTTTCACTCAGATGGCTTTAGCTATTGTTGGTCTTTTGTGGTTCCATAGTAATTTTAAGATTATTTTCTCTATATTTGTGAAGAATGTCATTGGTATTTGACATGGGTTGCACTGAATCTGTAGAATAATTTGGGTAGTATATAGACATTTTAACAATATTAATTATTCCAATTCATGAACATGGAATATCTTTCCATTTTTTGTGTCCTCTTTAATTTATTTCATCAATGTTTTGTAATTTTTATTGAAGAGATTTTTCTGTTCTTTGGTTTATTCCTAGGATTTTTATTTTATTTTATTTTAAATAGGAATTGTAAATGAAAATACTTCTTGACTTCTATTTCAGAATGTTTGTTGTTAGCATATAGAAATGCTACTGATTATTGTATGTTGATTCCATATTGCAACTTCAGTGAATTTGTTTATCAATTCTTACAGTGTCTTGGTGGTGCCTTTAAGTTTTACCAAATACAAAATTATACCATCTGCAAACAAAGATAATTAGAATTCTTCCTTTAAAATTTGAATGCTCTTTATTGCTTTCTATTGTTGGTTTTCCCTTGCTACAAATTACAGTACCATGTTGAATGACATTGTTGAAAGTGAGCATAATTGTCATGTTCCAGATCATAAAGGCTTTTAGTGTTTCCTTTTCAATATGATACTAGCTGTAGGTATATCCGACATGAGTTTTATTGTGTTGATTTATGATACCTGTATACCCAGATGTTTTGAAGGTTATCAGGAAGTGATGTCGAATTTCATCATAGACTTTTTCAGCATTTATTTAAATGATCATATGGTTTTTGTTCTTCATTCTGTTGATATGATGTATTACATTAATTTGCATAAGTTGAGCCATCTTTGTATCCTTGAAACAAATCTCACATAGTCATGATGGATGATCTTTTTAATGGGTTGCTCAGTTTGGTTTGCTAATATTTTGCTGAGGATTTTTGCATCAATGTTCATCAGAGATATTAACCTATAGTTAATATGTGTCTTTATTTTGTTTTGCTATTGCAGTAATCCTGGCCTCATGGAATAAGATGGGAAGTATTCCGTACTCCTTTACTCTTTGGAATAGTTTGAACACAATTGGTATTAGTTCCTCCTTATGTGTTTGGTAAAATACAGCAGTGAAGCCATTGGGTCTTGAGTTTTTATTTGGTGGGATAATTTTTATTATGGCTTTGATCACATTACTTTTTTTTTTATTGCATTTTAGGTTTGGGGGTACATGTGAAGAACATGGAAGATTGTTGCATAGGTACACACATGGCAGTGTGATTTGCTGCCTTCCTCCCCCATCACCTAGATCTGGCATTTCTCCCCATGCTATCCCTCCCCAACTCCCCCACCCCCCACTATCCCTCCCCTTTTCTCCCCCCCGACAGACCCCAGTGTGTGATACTCCCCTCCCTGTGTCCATGTGTTCGCATTGTTCAACACCCACCTATGAGTGAGAACATGCGGTGTTTGATTTTCTGTTCTTGTGTCAGTTTGCTGAGAATGATGGTTTCCAGGTTCATCCATGTCCCTACAAAGGACACGAACTCATCGTTTTTGATGGCTGCATAATATTCCATGGTGTATAAGTGCCACATTTTCCCTGTCCAGTCTATCATCGATGGGCATTTGGGTTGGTTCCAGGTCTTTGCTATTGTAAACTGTGCTGCAATGAACATTCGTGTGCATGTGTCCTTATAATAGAATGATTTATAGTCTTTTGGATATATACCCAGTAATGAGATTGCTGGATCAAATGGAATTTCTATTTCTAGGTCCTTGAGGAATCGCCACACCGTCTTCCACAATGGTTGAACTAATTTACACTCCCACCAACAGTGTAAAAGCGTTCCTATTTCTACACATCCTGTTACTTCTTATTAGTTTTTCCAAATTTTGAATTTCTTCATTGTTCAATCTTGATAGGCTGGATGTATCTATAATTTATTCATTTACTTTTTGTTTCCCAATTTATTGGCATATAGTTACTCATATTAGTCTATAGCAAACCATTGTGTTTGTGTGGCATCAGCTGTAATATCACCTTTTTCATCACAGATTTTTTTTTCTAGGTTTAGGGATACATGTGCAGGCTTATTACATATGTAAACTCTATGTCACAAGGGTTTGAAATACAGACTGTGTCATCACACAGGGAATAACCATAGTACATGATAAGTAATTTTTTGATCTTCTCTCTCTTCCCATCCTCCACCCTCAAATAGGCCCTGGTGTCTGCTTTTTTGTGTCAACATATTCGCTTTTATCAACTCCCACTTATGAGTGAAAATGTGTGTTATTTGGTTTTCTATTCCTGCTTTGGTTTGCTTAGGATAATGACCTCCAGCTACAACCATGTTGCTGCAAAGAACATGATCTCATTCGTTTTTATGGGTGCATAGTATTCCATGATGTATATGTACCACATTTTTTTATCCAGTCTACAGGATGTATATTCTGTTGCTTTTGAATGGAGAGTTCTATAGATGCCTATGAGGTCCATTTGTTCAAGTGTCAACTTCAGGTCTTGAATATCATAGTTGATGTTCTGTCTCGATGATAGTTCTAGTACTGTCAGTTGCGTGTTAAAATCTCACACTATTATTATGTGAAAATCTAAGACTTCTTCATAGATCTCTAAGAACTTACTTTATAAATATAAATGCTTCTATTGGGCATATACATATTTAGGATAGTTTAGTCTTCTTGTTGAATTGAACCCTATACCATTATGTAATGCCCTTGTCTTTTTTGATCTTTACTGATTTAAAGTCTATTCTGTCTGAAATTAGGATAGTAACCCAACCTTTTTTTTTTCTCATTTCTGGTAGATTTTCTACATCCCTTTGAGATTATGGGTGTCATTGCATGTAAAATGGGTCTCCTGAAGTCAGCATAGCAATATTGGGTCTTTCTTTGCCACTGTGTACTTATTAATTGGGTCATTTGGCCTATTTACATTCAAGGTTAATATGGATATGTGCAAATTTGATCCTGTCATCATGTTTTTAGATGATTATTATGCAGGCTTGTTTGTGTGGTTGCTTTGTGGTGTCAATGATTTATGTACTTAAGTGTGTTTTTGTGATGGCTGGTACCCATCTTTCCTTTCCAGGTTAAGTACTTCTTTCAGGACAGCCTGTGTGCCTAGACTAGAGGTAACAAATTTCCTCAGCCTTTGCTTGTCTTTTTTCCTCACATATAAAGCTTAATTTGGCTGGTTATAAAATTCTTGATTGAAAATTCTTTTCTTTAAGTATTCTGAATATAGGCCCCCAGTCTTTTCTGGTTTATAGGGTATCTACTAAAAGATCTGCTTTTAGTCTGATGGAGTTTCCATTTTAGGTGATCTTCGCCTTCTCTGTAGGTGCTTTTAACATTTTTTTTCTTTCATATCAACCTTGGAGAATCTGATAATTACGTGTCTTGGGAATGGTCTTTCAGTGTATTATTTTACAGGAGTTCCTTACATTTCCTGAAT
The DNA here is from genome assembly GCA_036589455.1 of Ateles fusciceps. Classification (NCBI taxonomy): domain Eukaryota; kingdom Metazoa; phylum Chordata; class Mammalia; order Primates; family Atelidae; genus Ateles; species Ateles fusciceps. Next base: position 26,904 of record JAZHEH010002381.1, read on the forward strand.
TTGTATGTTGGCCTCTCTAGTGATGTTGGGGAAGTTTTTATAAACAAGATCCTGAAATATGTGTTCCAAGTTGCTTGCTTTCTCCCATCTCTTTCAATGACACCAGTGAGTCATAGATTTGGTTTCTTTGAAGAGCGGGGAAGTGGAGGGCTCACAGAGAGACTGAGCTCTTCTCCATATGGTGACTCTAGCATGCTGGATGCTCAGATGAATCCAGCAGGCTCTTTGTCTCTTTCCCCTGATAGAGGGCAACAGGGGGAGGAACCACTAACATGGCAATGAGATGGGGCTTCTCTGGGATATCCTTCCCAATGAAACACAGAGATACTGCCAGGGGCTATGCTTAGCTGAAGATCCTGAGCTGGGCACCCTTCTTGGTGGAGAATGAGGGTTGAGGGCTCACAAAGAAGACAGACTGTTCTCTCTCCATATGGTGGCCACAGTGTGCTGCACGTGCAAGTGTAGCAACCAAGCCCTTTATTCCTCCCTCAGCCCAATTATGGTTAGGGCATCACAACTGCAACTGCAATAATGGAGGAGCTGTGGGGCTTTTTATGGGATGTGTTTTTCAGAGAACTGTTCAGGCAGGAGCAGGGTAGTTGTGAGACAGCCAGCTGGGGAGGAGTCCAGAGAGAAATTCCAGCTGGCCTGCGCACTGGGAGGAGGAGTGTGCACTGGAGTGGAGCCAAAGAATTTTGTGCTGTTTGTAGTAGGGAGGAGTCTGGCCCCTCCTCTTGTTGGGTGGTACCTGGGATTCAATCTGTGAAGTGATAAGCCTATACTAGAAGGACTCTCACTCTGCTGAGACCTTGTTCCCCATTTTCTTCCTTTTGCCCAATAAATTCAATTATTCTCACCCTTCAAACTGTCTGTAAGACTAATCTTTCATGACTGTGTGAGAAGGACCCTATCTTTAGCTGAACTGAAGAAAAGTACCACAACATTTTGACATTCAACACGGGGGCTTGAGAAGGGGAGTGAGATGCAAACCAAGAAAGCTTTTTTCCTCTTGTTTCTAAGCCATTTCATTTTTGGACTTCGGAGGGTAGGGGAAACCATGCCCACACCCCCATCACTCCTGGAGTCAGGGGACTTTCCATGACCTTTTCCTTGATTTTTTGGAATGGACTGATGAGCAGCAGCAACCTGCCCCTCCCTCCCCCCTCCCTGACAGGGCTGAGACACATGGTCCATGGCACCCTGTGGGGGATGGCTGGTGTTTTCTGCCACATGCCCATGGGGTCTCCTTCTCCCCAGCCCAGGGAGGACAGTTCCATTCCACAGCAACTAAGTTTCTCTTCCTGAGAGGATCCACTTGAATAAGAATAAGAGGTTTTCCCTAGACATTTTTAAACTGTTTTTTTTTTTTTCCCTTCTTTTTCTACACCCTGTCAGCAGTTAACTTTTAAACAAGTTTTTTTTTTTTTTTTTCCTTTTGGAAGATGTTTTTCTAGGCTAGGAATGATAAGGGTCACTCTTTACATTCTCTGTAAAGCTTTAATTGTGAAAAAGGATGTGTGAGGCTGGTCTTAAACTGTAGCCAATCTGGTGTGCTTTGTATGTCTGTATGGTTCACAGCAAACTTTCCTGCAAGCCTCCATCCTGTTTTACATACTGGGGGCATGGCCTGTAACTCCATGGCAAGGCTTTATTTAGCAATCCTGACCTAGGGAATGAGTCTGTTTCTGGTTTAATATCTGCATGTTTTCCTAGCTCTGTATTTTAAAGGGCCCCACCTAGCAACTGGGTTTTCTTCTGCCTGTCTGTATAACTATATATGTGTTGTGAATGATATCTGTAAAAAAAAGAGCTCTAATTAATTTGACCTAGAGAAAGATAAGCACTTGAATCAAATATTTTTAAAGGGAAGATAAAAGCTGTGGTACCTTTCAGTTCATGTGACTTTAATCTTTGAGTAATAAAAAAAGCCTTAAAGATTATTGGTAAAAAGTAGGTGTTGTCAAAATATAAATAGGTGGACTAAATTATGCAGGTCAGATGCAAGACTTGCTAAGTGTTTTAAGGTTATAAACTACCTTTGGGGTTTTGAGAACTATTTGACTTACTGGCTTCACAATTGGTAAGGGATGGGGACATATGGAACTAACCGTGCCCTTAATTATACTGAGTTAAACTTTGGCTACACCTAGCACACAATTAAAACAAATTACCAGGTTGCACATTAAAGTTAAAAATTTCTAGTAGTTACCATTATAACATGTAATTGAGACTACTGAAAATAGATTTACATACAAGGTATGTAAGAAAAGTAAAATGTGTGTGTTTTCTTTTTTTAGTAAAGGATTATAAGAAGGCATGGAAATGTAAATTTTTGCTTAGGGTTAAGAGATTGTTTTAAATTACATAAGTGAAAGCTAAAAGTTCAAACAAGTGGAAGGTTTCTAAAAATTAATCTCACAGAAGAGATTGTCTGTGTGAATATATTGACTCAATTCAAAAAAAAGTTATTATATGTTTTTTTCTATGAATTGGATATTAAAATAAAAGCACAATAAGGTATTCTTAAGGTGCTAATCTGCTCTTTGGCAAAATTTGTAAAAGGTTATAAAACATTCTTGCTTCTTTAAAATGTTTGAGTCATCATTTTTGCAAAATAAATAACATGGCAATCTGGAATTCTATTACACAGTATCAAGTGTTTTAGGCCTTAAACATATTTAGCAGCTTTTCCCAAATCAAACTTTAGTTTCAATATTGTCTTTCCTGATGCCTGGCTTTTTAGATGGTTCAAAGAGCCCCTGAAACATCCAGAAGAGAGCTAAACAGAATTATTAGACATGTTTAGTTGCATGAAATTGCCAAAATGATGTTCAATCCTCTTTGTAAATAATGATAATATAGGTTCTAAAATTGTATGGGCTTTCTAAAATTCTAATGTTGGAGTATATGCTAAAAATCATAATTAAGGTTGTTATATTTAGTTATTGTAAACCACAGAGATAAACAATTGTGTTTCTAACCATAACTGCCCTGGACATTTTGATATTCACAGGCAATTTTTGTCTTGGTTTAATCCTTTTCAAATGATGATTTATAATAAGCCATCTCTGACTCTGACAGGTGCTCTTAAATACAGGTTTCTGATAACTTTGGAGACTGTAACATTGAAATATAGAAAAATGTACAGAACTCATGAAGAGCTGAAATGTTCACTAATATCAAGCAAAACAAGAACTAAATGAGCTAAACTCAGAAAGCTGAAACAAGCTTTTTAACTTTTGCTTGGAATATTGCTGATCCTCATTTTGTTTTTTGGAGTCAAGGAAACTTATTTTGAATTAGTTACAGCCTTTAATAATTGAGTAAGGTGTACCCTGTGAAGAAAATTTGGAGCATGTTTGTTTCTCTCTGCTTGGTTCCTCTAGAATTTGAAAAATATCTGTGAGTATACTTAACCTATGGCAGGAGAGTTGACTGCATATTTTGCAACAGGACACAATTGGAAAAACTGGTTATTTTATCAAGGCTTTGACTGGAAGGGTATGTTTCCCTTTAAAGAGACAATCTTGACTTGAAGAGCAAATAAAATTGCTGTGGGAATACTGGTCTCATGCCCTTGCCTATGCAGTCCCTGTACAGGGTTCCTGACCTGTGGTAAGTAGAGACTGTCACTTTGTAACAGGTCTAGGAACTTCAAGTTTATTATGGGACCTTAAGAGGAAAGAATCACCCAACTCATAGGTATTTGAGGATGCAAATCCATGGCTGGGCTCAGCTTTAAAAGGTCTTATCTGAGATTCCTGTGGAACAGAGTTCCATCAAAGCTGATCTAAAAGGCCTATGTAGAAATAGTCATTCTTGCTGTACTTTATGCAAATAATAAGACCAAGTATAAGACTAAAGTGTATTTTGAAAAACACGCAGTCCTATCTTTTTTTCTTTTTTAACAAAAATGAGGACTACAGATAAATTATGTTTCAAAAGTTATCATGCATTTGTCCTTAAATTCTAAACTCATTAACTATTTTTAAGTTTTTACCTACATTTTTAGACTAACCCTGTTTGATCCTGTTAACCAACTAGCAATCTCTGGCTGCATCTCAGAAAGAACAAAAGGGATGTGTAAAATAAAAATCTGGATCAATATTCTAGTTCTCAGCAATTAGCCTGCAAATCCTGCCAGGTGATGGGAAAAATATAGGATGCCCATTACTTGGAGGTTTCCTTTTTGGAAAATAAAGCCAAGGGAGCTAACAAAAGCCAAGCACCATGCACCCAAATCTTAGTAAGCATTACTATAGCCACCAGTTATCTGAGTGTATCACAAAACATTATTTTAATTCCCTTGTTGGAGGAGGACTCAATTCCACAGCTTCACCTTAGCATTTAGCTTATGATAAGGAGTACATGCAAATCCTCCCCACCCCTGAGACACATTTCTGTTCCAAACTCAATTTCAAGCTTTGGGTCGAAGCCCTACGATGTAAAAGTAGATCTGAGGCATCCAGGGGCAGATGATAATGGATGTTAAAAAACACCATGCAGGTGAGTATGGCTGATTCCTGCTGATCAAGCCAATCTTCCCATTTCATGGATAAAGGTCACGTTAGTATCAATGGCATAAATGAGGTCTAGGGAATTCAAGGCTACTGACAGCAGGGGAGGTAGGGCATAAGTATGTAGAGCTGATAATTTCCACCCCTTAGGCTCTCCTGTTTCATGGGTGCAAGCTACTTTGGCATCCATGGTGGTGCCTTCCAAGGTCACTGGGACTCAGAAATGCAAGGACAGAAGAGGGAAAGAGGACACTCTTCCTCTCTCCCTCATGTACTCTGGTATCTGCTAGGAAGAGATGGGAACCAGGGATGACTGCTCTCTCTTTAGATGGGCAGCCATTCATCTTCAGTCTGTATTCCTTTCAAATGCATCCTGAACCCCTGGGAATCCCTTGAAAAAATGCCTTCTTTTTCCTTTTTCTCCTCCTCTGTTCTCTCTTCACAGATAGGTAATTGTGCCTCTGTACTATAGAACACTCCCCTCAGATGCATCCTCCAAACTGGAAAGAGTTAATTTCCCAAATCTTAAACTGGTTGGCTTATTATTTGGCTCAGGGGGGAGGGAACCCAGAAAGCGAACATACTAGCAAAAGAGTAATTTTTTTTTTTTAACCAATCAGACTTCTGGCCTCTCTCTCCCTGTGCAAACTAGTAAAAGGCCTTGGGATTTTTTAGTTGTCCTTATTCCTCCTCTTGTTTTATTTTGACACTTTTCTAACAACGCGGTTTGTCTGTCTGTTCTTGTCTTTAGGGCATCGGAGATATTTTGTATTTTGTTGTATTTCTCTTCTTGCTTTTAAGACTCTGTCTTTATCCTTGACTTTTGGCAGTTTGAGTATTAAAATGTTTTGTTGTAGTCTTATTTGGATTGAATCTTGGTTTTCTATGACTTTCTTGTCCTTGAATATTAATATCTTTCTCTAAGTTTGGAAAGTTCTCTGTTATTATCTCTTTGGATATAATTTATATTTTGATCTCTCTTTCTCTACCTTTTAAGGCAAATGACTCATAAACTTGCCCTTTTGAGGTTGTTTTCTTGAACTTGTTGGTGTGCCTCATTCTTTCTTATTTGTTTTTCTTTTGTCTCCTCTGACTATGCATCTTTAAATAGCCTGTCTTCAAGTTCAGTAATTCTTTCTTCCCCTTGATCCATTCTGCTGCTGAGAGACTCATGCATTCTTCAGCATGTCAATTGAATTTTTCACCTCCAGAATTTCTACTTGATTTAAGTTCAGTGACTCTTTCTTATGTCATGTTCATGCTGATACTGAGCCTATCCAGTGAGTTTCTTTTGTATTTCAGTTAATGTATCTTTCAGTTCTAAAATGTTCATTTCTTTCTACATAACATCTTCTATTAGGTTGGTGCACATGTAATTGTGGTTTTTGCTTTTAGATTCGTTCCAGGGATATATCTTTAAAATCTACCTTTCTGGTTATGAACTTGTCTGTTGCTCATTTTAATTCTATTTACACATGATATGTTTTGACAGTAGTTACTAGGTAAATATAAATTTATAATTGTTATATCTTCTTGGTGGATTGCCCTTTCTATCATTACAAAATATCTGACTTCATATTTAATAATTCTTCCGGTACAAAATCTACTTTGTCTGATTGCCTGATATTAGTAAAAAACTCACTATATTTCTTTTAGTTAGTGTTTCCATGGTGTATTTTCCATAGTGTATCATTTTATACCCTGGTACTTTCCACATTTGTTTATTTATGTTTAAGGAATATCTCTTAAAGATAGCATAAAATGCTCTTTGTCCTTTTGAAAATTTACTGATAATTCTTTGATAATTGAAATATTTACTCAATTTTTAATGTACTTAATACAATAATTACACTTAATCATCATCTTAGTATTTATTTTCTACTTGTGCAACGTTTTCTTCACTTGTATCTTTTTCTGCCTTCTATTGTGTCAATATTTTCATTATTACCTTGGTACTTATATATTTTTTACTATCATTTTAGTATTTACTCTAAAGATAACAAAATGTATCCTTGACATACTGGTGTATAATATAAACAGTTTTATCACTTCTAAAAAAATGTAAGGTCTTTTTTTCCTCTCTTAACTCGTAATTGTCTTGTACTTTACATCATCATATACTTTCAATGCAGCATGATATTTTTACTTTTGTTATTTCATACAGTCAATATTTATAAATACTCACCCTCATAGCTTATTAGAAAGAGAATTGCTATTCAATAATCTCTTTTCTGTCTCATTCAGAATAATTTTCCCATAGATCTCAGATTTCTGTAACAATGAACATTTGGGGGACCTACATCTATTTACACTTAAAGCCAGCATGCAGAAAATGAATTGTCTTTGATTCACTATTATGTGGTCACATGTGTGCTTGCTTATGCATTTCCATTATAAAATATTAATAAACAAATATCCATTTTAATCTGTATATCACCTGGAATTTATATGATAGAAAGTGGATCATGTTGATCTACTCACTCCTCCCTGATTATGTTGCTCTCATGATTTCTTACAGCCTATTTTGACATATATGAGTATTCCCCCTTTGTTATTAATTTATCCACTAATAACCATTATTTATCTGTCTAGGGCACTTAAGCCTCCTTAAACATACTTGGACTTACTTGAGTATATCATATGCAATTCCTCCTACAGTTCACCTGGAGAAATGGTACTTATAGGGTAGATATAGAGGTAAGACTTCTATAAATATATATTCTCATATTCTTTTAAGCTTTTTAACCATTTATTTTATATTTTCAAAAGCATAATTACCCTACAATTGAAAAAAAGCCAAAATAAACTTAACTGCATATCAAATTGATAATATAACCCCACAGAAAAGTAACTGTTTCAAGTGAATTTTGAAGATAGTATTGATAGTGAACATCTTTGGTAGGATATATTTTTAAGGACAAGTCTAAAACAGCAGAGAAAAAAATAACGTCTCATTAATTTAACTCTTAGTGGCAACATTGGCATTGCAATTTTAAAACTATCATGTATATTATAAGCTAAATCAAATAGTTTGAATAGATCTTTGCCAAGAATCTAAGAGAAAATGCATACAGATATAAAAAAGATGTTAAGAAAAATTGATGTAATGTTTAACTTTAGTTGAGCATATAAGTAAGACTGTATGATTTTCTTTGTTACCATTAATGTATAGCTCAGCCTGTTCTACTAAAGGCCTTGAATATATGACACCAATCCATGCATCTAATAAGGAGTGAAAATTTAAAATATATAACAAACTCAAACAACTATAGAAATAAAACAAATAATCCAGTTTCAAAACGGGCAAGATATCTGGATAAACATTTCTCAGGATTCAGACAAACTGTCAGTACAAATACGAAAAAAGTGCTCAACATCACTAATCATTAGGGAAATGCAAATTAAAACTACAATTAAATATCACCTCACACCTGTCAGAACGGTTATTGTCAAAAATACAAAAAATAATAGATATTGGAAAGTTGTTGGAAACAAGAAGCTTTTTTACACTGTTGATGGGAATATAAATTGTTATAGCCATTATGAAAAACTGCATAGAGGTTTCTCATAAAACTAAAAAAAAGAATTATATGATCCAGCAATCTAATTTCCGGATGTTTACCCCAAACATTTGAAATAGGTATGTTGAAGGGGTGTATGTGCTCCCATGTTCATTGCAGCAATATTCTCAATAGCCATTATGGTATCAACCTAAGTGTTCATCAGCACATAAATGGATAAAGAAAATATGGTATACATACACAATGTAATACTATTAAGCCTTAAGAAAAATCTTGTCCTTTTTAATAACATAAGTGTAATTGGAGAACATTATGCTAAGTGAAATAAGCCAGGCAGAGATTAATTTCAAATGTTCTCACCCCCCCAAAATGATAAGTATTTTATGTGATAGATATGCTAATTTGCTTGATCTAATTATTTCACAATATATACATAAATCATAAAATTATTTTGTGCCCCATAAATATATGCAAGTATAACTTTTCAATTTACAATTTAAAATAAAAAACGTAAAAGAAGTAAAGACACTACTAACAATCAGGATCTTGATTTCTAAATACTATTGCCAATTAAAAAGAATCATAGCTTCTTGTTGAAATGATTTATTCCAGGGTTGCGACTGAGAAAGTAGGTTAGCCAGGGACATCTGGTTAAGGCAGAATGCAAGGAAGAGCATCAATATCGTACAAATAAGAGGAATTCGTACTTTTAAAAACAAAGATTTTGATGCTGAGCTGAAATTTGATTTAAAAATAAAGATTTCATAATCACAGCACTAAAAAAAGCATCAAAATATAACATTTAATGTATTCACAATATGAGAACTTTTCTCTAAAGACATTTAATTGTGAATCAACATTCACTATGTTCTTAATGCTTCTTACAACTCCACCTTGGTAATTATCTCATTCATAATTATTCTGTATTCATTTGGTAATACTTGTGATCTGAGTTATATATTTTTCCATTATTTTTGCATTAACTGTTTATTTGTGGTTGGGATCTCAAAAACATACTACTAGTGAGCTAATTTATGTTTTGGATGGTTTTGAGTAATCATATGGTATGTGCCATACCCCTCAATTATCCCTTCAATGGCCTAATGGATATATTGTAAAAGCTGTTAGTTTCTAATTGCATACTAGAATGTAGTTGCATGTATGTGGAGATATGTATTTGTAAATGGGTAATGCTGCAATTTGTTTTTCTAATAGCTATTTCTATTTTATACCATTTATTTGCTAGTGAATATTTCTTATGCATGAACAAATTATCTTTAATACAAGTTGATACCAAAGTAGTAATTCATAAAATTATCTCAGCCCTCAGGGATTGGCCTAGTTCAAACTACATTATTAATTTGTTCAGATATTAACCATAAAAATAATTAAATTGACCATTACTTATTTTACTAATGCATGCTTTTATATAATCTATATTGACAAAAAATTGAATATTAACTTCATTATTTTATAACAGTTTATTGATATGCAATTTATAGAACACTAATTTGACTATTTTGAAGTGTATAGTGCAAGGTTTTTAGTACATTCACAGAGTTGTGTAAATTCATCACTGTCTAAATTTAGAACATTTTCATTACCCAAAATGAAATCCCATACACTCACCTCATTCACACTCCCTAAAAATTACTAATCTACTTTATCTCTTTGAATTTACCAGTTCTTGACATTTCATGTTAAAAAAAAATCATACATTAGGGAATGTGTTTCAACTGGCTTCTTCCACTTGCCATAACGATTTCAAGATTCATCTCTATTGTAGCATCAATACTTTATTCCTTCTTATTAATCATAATATTCTGTTATACGAATACACGACATTATGTTTATCTGTTCACCAGTTCACGGGTATTTGCATGATTTTTACTTTTCTTGGCTATTATGAATAGTGTTATAAACATCTATGTACAGATTTTTGTATTTGCATATGTTTTCAATAATCTTGAGTATATATATACCTAGGAGAATTGTTCAGTTTTATAGTACCTTGATGTATTAACATGTAAACATGTTAAAATATGTGAGTGCATGTGTCCTGGTAGAATATTTTATTTTCCTTTAGATACATACCCAGTGATGATATTCATGGGTCAAATAGCAGTTCTGTGTTATCTGAAAATCTCCAAACTGCTTTCCACAGTGGCTTCACTAATTTACATTCCCACCAACAGTGCATAAGCATTCCTTTTTTTTAGCAGTCTTGTCAGCAACTGTTTTTGTTTTTTTTTACTTTTTAGCAATAGCCATTCTGACTGATGTAAGATGGTATCTCATTATGGCTTTGATCTGTATTTCTCTAATAATTAGTAATGTTAAGAATTAGTTCTTTTAAGAAGCGTCTGTGTAATTTGTCCACTTTTTAATGGGGTTATTTGGTTTTTGCTTGTTCAGTTGTTTAAATTTCTTATAGATTCTAGATATTAGACCTTTATCACATGCATAGTTTGTGAATTATTTTGCTGAATTTAATGTTTTTCAGATATTGGATTTGGATTATACATTCTTCCTCTCTGCCATGTACTTACTGGTGGCTGTGATAAGGAAAATTTCTATCTCTTCTAAAAAATGTGCCCTCTCTAACAAGTAGAAAATGATACTCTAATAAGATACACATAACCTTTATGTGTATTGCTGTTTTCTATATTTTCCAGCCAAAGTTGTTATTGAATGAAAAATATTTAGTTTCTCTTTGTATTGGGTTTCTTTCTACAAATTATGGCTAAGTTAGAGGAAGGGAGAACAGAGACAAAATATATTAGTTTCTGAAATAAAATGTAAAGGTTTCTGTATCCAATCCGATAATTGTTTAGCATATTTTTTCTAATAGTTATTTTTATAGTGATCCATCTCATTTCAAGGCTTAGTTTTCTTTCTCCTATTTTCTTGTTTATCTGACTATGAAAATTCAAAATATAGTTTCAATCCAGCTGCAAATGACTCTTCTCAGTAACATAATACAGCAGAAAATTACACAGGTCAATCACATCTATTGCAAAAAATCCCATTCCTTTTACACATTTCAAATTAATTACCTTTTAGTCCCATCAATTGTCTCCTAGTTTTCAGAAATATGTTTAAGTCACTGAGGGGCTATGGATATCAACATTTACTATGTCCATTATTATTTAAGAAGTGTTAATCTGGGTATTTTTTTCAGTCTTAAAAGGGTAATTTTCAGTTCCTTCTTAAAACCCATTTGTATTTCACCATATAGTTACCATTACTGGTATTCATTATTTCTTCATTTAGATCAAGTTACTATTTAGTCTGTTTTCATTTTACCCTAAAGGATTCCCTTTAGTGTTTATTGTAGGGCAGGTTTGCTAGTGATGAATTCTATCAGAACTTGTTTACCTAGGAACACCTTAACATCCCCTTATTTTCTGAAGATAATTTGCTACATATTATATTTTGGATTTTGACAGGTTTCATCAGTACTTTTAATACGTCAACATGCTGCCTTCTAGCCTACAATTTTTCTAATGAGAAGTCAGGTCTTCTATCAAGCCAGCACAGCTCATAACCTGAGGAGGATTGCCTAAGCCTGTGACTTCCCCCTTGGGGAAAAGAAAGAACAGATCATGGGTCCAACATCCCAGGCTTTTCAGAACACTTTCCTTAGAGACTGGTTTCTGCCTCACTTTATATAGAGCACTGACTGAATCACCATAGTTTAAATGCCTGTATAATGCTAAGAACAAAGAAGAAGGACAAACATCTTAACTACTGCTGAAACAGCTCTGTGAGATTTGGAAAAGTTATGCAGCTCTGAGACTTCTATCCTAGGAGGAAGAGAGGAAAGTTGAGTGTATATCCAATGTCCTGGCCTTTGATTGCACTAAAGAGGGGAAAAGGAATAGGTGACCTTCTGCGGCCAGCCTGTCTCTGTAGGACTGGGAGAAGAGTCACACTGGATATTTCTGCCCTAGGAAAAAGAGAAATAGAGGATACATAGTCATAGAACACATTTTCAAGGCTTCCAAAATATCTAGCCAGGCTGGTTGGTAGAAGTATTTCTTATTGAACCCATTTCATAATCACTAGGGCTAGGGTCTATTTTTTCAAATGTTCAGAAACCAATTTAAAGCTACAGGGAACATGAAGAATCAGGGGAATATAACACAACCAAAGAAACAAAACTTCCAGTAACAGGCCCTAAAGAAATAAAGATGTTTGAATTGCATGAAAAATAATTCAAAATAATATTTTTTAAAGAAGCTCAGTGAATTACAAGAACACATAGATAGGTAATTAAACAAAATCAAGAAAATGATACATGAACAAAATGAGAAATAAACATAATTACAAACCACAAAAAAAGGAAAAAAAACAAATTCTGAAGGTGAAGAGTATAATAACTCAACTTTAAAAATATAATGCATAGCTTCACAACAGACGTGACCAATTAGTGAACTTAAAGACAAGTCATTTAAAATTATCTAGTCATAGAAACAAAAAGAAAAAAAAAGGAATCATAAGGGACACCAAAAGGAAAAAGAAATTCATATGAGACCCATCAAGTAAATCAGTGTGTGTATCATCTTAATCTCAAAAGAGAAGAGAAAGTAAAAGGTCCAGAAAGCTTATTTTTAAAAAACAATAACAAAAAGCTTTTCATAACTAAAGATAAATATGGACATCCAGATTTAGGAAAGCCAAAATACTCCAAACATTAGGACCCAAAGACAAATACACAGAAACACATTGTGATTAAATTTTCAAATATAAAAGACAGAGTCAATTTTGAAAGCAGCAGGAGAAAAGTGTCTCATCATATAGAAAGGAACTTATGTCAGACTACTAGCACATTTCTCAGGGGAAATCTTGCCAGCTAGAAGGGAGTGGGATGACATATTTAAATTCTTGAAGGAAAATACTACCAATAGAAAATATTACACCTCAGAAAACTGTCCTTCAAAAATAGAAGGAGATACTTTCCCAGACAAACAACCTGACTTACAAGAAATATTACCAGTTTTCAAGTTGAAATGAAAGAACACTAGACAGAAACACAAAAGCATATAAAAGTATAAAATTCATTGGTCAAGGTAAATATATAAACAAATACAGAATACCATTATGCTGTGTAAATAACTTTTAATTTTAGTATGAGAGTTGAAATACAGAAGTGTTAAGATTAACTATATAACCATTTGTTTATAGATACACAATATACAATATGTTAATTGTAACATCAATTACATAAACAAGGGATGGAGGAACAAAAGTGGAGTTTCATAAATGATTGAAGTTAAGGTATTATCAGCTAAAAACAGACAATTATAACTATAAGATATTTTATGTAAGGCTCATGATAACCACAAAGAAAATACCTATAAGAATATATACAAAAGAAAATAAGAACATAATTAAACATATTATTGCAAAAAAATGAAACACAAAGAAATAACAAAAGAGAGTAAAAGAGGAGCAAGAGAACTACCTAATAGTAAGTCCTCTCCTATCAATAACTACTATAAATAAAAATGTGTTAAACTCTTCAATCAAAAGACATAGAATGATTGAATAAATAGAAAAATAAAACTCATTTATACACTTTTAAAAGAGACTAACTTTAGATTTAAGGGCACATATATGCTAAAAGCAAGGATTGAAAAATATATTTCATGAAAATAGTAAACAAAATAAGTGAGTCCATACTTATGTAAGACAAAATAAAATTTAAGTCAAAAATTATCACAAGAGACAAAGAAAGACATTACTAATAATAAAAGAATCAATTCACCAGGACAAAATAACAATTATAAATATTCATTCCCCCAACACCAGAGCACCTAAATATATAAAACAACATTGACAGATTTGAAAGATGAAATAAGCAGCAACATAATAATAGTAAAAAAATTTTACTAACCTATTTTCAATAAGGAATAGACCACCTAGAAAGAAAATGAAGAAAACAGTAGACTTAAACAAAACCATAGACAAAATTGACAAAACAGAAATATGAGAGCATTCTACTTAACAGTAGCAGAATATACCTTTTTCTCAAGTCAATATGGAACAATATCCAGCATAAATCACATATTAGGTAAGAAAGCAAGTGTATTAGTTCATGTTCACACTGCTATAAAGAACTGCCCGAGACTGGGGAATTTAAAAAGAAAAGAGGTTTAATTGACTCACAGTTCCACGTGGCTGGGAAGACCTTAGGCAACTTACAATCGTGGTGGAAGGAGAAGACACACGGAAGCAGGTGAGGAGAGAGAAGCAAAGGAGGAACTGCCAAACAATTATAAAACTATGAGATCTCATGAGAACTCACTCATTTCACAAGAACAGCAAGGGGGAAACCACCTTTATAATCCAATCGCCTCTCACCATGTCCCTCCCTTGACATGTGGGGATTACAATTTGAGATATTTGTGTGGAGACACAACCAAACCATATTAGCAAGTCTTAACAAATTGAAGAAGATTAAAATGATGCCTAATATGAAATAAGAAATCAATATTAAAAGAAAAACTGAAAATTTTCCAAATATACAGAATTAAACACCACACTACTGAACAACCAGTGGGTCAAAAAAGAAACCAAAGATGAAATTAGAAAATATCTTGAGATAAAATATCTTAAAAACAATAATAAAACACATGGGACACAGCGAAAGTAGTAGTAATAAATTTTATAGCAATGAACTAAATTTAAAAAGCTAAATAATATTAATCAAAAAAACTTCCTTTACACATTAAGAAACTAGAAAAAGAAGTGTAAGGTAAGCCCAAAGTTAGCAGAAGAAAGGCAATAACAAAGATTAAAAAAGAAATGAATAAAATACAAAAATAAAAATGAGAAATATTAACAAAGTTAAGAGTTTTTAAAAAGATAAAACTTCAAAACCCTTAGCTAGACTAAATAGAGAGCACTCATATAAATACAATCAGAAATGGAAGAAGAAACATTATAACTGATGCCACAGAAATAAAGGCTCCTAAGAGACTACTATGAACAACCACACAACAACAGATTGACTAACCTAGTAAAAATGTGTTAATTCCTAGAAACATGCAGCCTACAAATGCTAGATCATGAGGAAATAGAGTCTGAACTGAATTATTACTAATATAAAGATGTAACAAATAATTAAAAACCTCCTAACAACAACAAGGCCCAGGACAAGATGGCTTCACTAGTGAAATTCTTCCAAAGACTTACAAAGACTAAGCACCACCCCTTCTCAAAGCCTTCCAAAAAATGGAGGAGGAAATATTTCTATGCTCATTTTATGAAACCAGCATTTACCTGACATCAAAGTTAGAGAAAGATACTAGAAAAAAATATTACAAACCAATATCCCTGATGAACACAGATGCAAACAGCCTAAAAAACTAGTAGTAAACCAAATCCAACAGCACAATAAAAGGATCATACACAGTGACCAAATGGGATTAATCCTGAGATCTTTTAATATATAAAAATTCAATTAATATGATATATCACATTAACAGAATGAAGAATAAAAATCAAATGATTATCTCAATAGATGCAGAAAAAGCATTTGACAAAATTCACCACTGATTATTGATGAAAGCTCTCAATAAACTAGGTATAGAAGAAATTTACCTCAATATAATAACAGACATTTATGACAAATCCACAGCTAACATTATACTCAATGGCGAAAATTTGAAAATCTTCCTTCTAAGAATTGGAACAAGAGAAGGATGCTCACTTTCACCGCTCCTATTCCATATTGTACTAGAAGTCCTAGCCAGAGTAATGAGGTAAGAGAAAAAAATAAAAAATCCAAATCTGAAAAAAAAAATAAGTTAAATTGTTCTTGTTTGCAGATTGCAAAATCCTATATGTGGAAAAGTTTTAAGACTCCACAAAAAATGTTGAAATGAATTTTAAAACTCAGTAAATTTGCGTGATATATAATCAACATAAAAAATCAGTTGTGTTTCTATACACTAACAATGAACTATCCAAAAAGGAAATTAAGAAAACAAATCTTATTTACAGCAGCATCAAAAGGAGTAAGTACTTTGTAATAAACTTAACTCAGGAGGTGAAAGACAAAACTTAACTAAGGAAGTGAAAGACAAAACTAAGTAGGTGAAAGATAGATACTAAAAACTATCAACACTGCTGAAAGCAATTAAAGACACAAATAAATGGAAATATATCCTGTGTTCATGGACTTGAAGAATTAATAACATTAAAATGTCTATGCTACACAAAGCTATCTACAGATTCAATGCAATATATAGACTCAATACAATTCCTATCAAAATTCAAAAAGCATTGTTTAAAAAATAGAAAACAAAAATCCTAAAATTTATATGGAATCTCAAGAAACCCCTGAATAACCAAATATTGAGAAAGAACAAAACATAAGAGATTGAATTTCTGGATTTCAAAATATACTACAAAGGTACAGTAATTAAAATAATAAAGTACTGGCATAAATACAGATTTGTAGAACGATGGAACAAAATAGGAAACCCAGAAATAAAGCCACATGTTTATGGTCAACTGATCTTTGACAGTTTTTTAAGAATACAAGATGAGGAAAGGGTGTGAAAAAATCAAGTCAGAATGAATTACGGATTTAAATATAATACCTACCGCTCTAAAACTCCTATAATAAAACACAGGAAAGAGACATCTTGATATTATACTTGGCAATGATTTATTGTATATGACACTAAGGTACACACAACTAAAACAGATACCTGGGAAATATTTTTTAAACCCACCAGATTGAAATTATAAAATGAAAACTAAAATACATATGACAATACACCGAATGAGATTCATGACATATTAATCTTCTGCCATGTTTACTTAATTTTTTGCATTTTTTTATTTTTAATTTTTGTGGGTACATTGCAGATATATATATTTATGAAATACAGGAGATGTTTTGATACAGGCATGCAATGCATAATAATCACATCATGGAGAATGGAGTATCTATTTCCTCAATCATGTATCTTTTGCATTAAAAACAATCCAATTATCCTCTTCAAGTGAACTTTTTTTTTTAGAAAAATTTTGGATTTACAAAAAATTGTAAAGATAGTACAGAGTTCTGATACATCCTTCAACTAGTTTCCTATATTGATTTATATCTTATATTCATATACTACATTTTTCATAAGGACAAATATTAGTACATTATTAAAGCACATACCTGATTTCATATTTCTTTACTTATGCCTTTTTTTGGAACCTAATCTAGGAGATCAGATTACATTTACTTATCATGTCTCTTCAAGCTCCTATAGGTCGTGGCAGATTTTTAGGCTTACGTTGTGAAGATCTTGACAATTTTGAAGATTAAAGTTTACGTATTTTGTAGACTGTCTCTCACTCGGGATTTTTCTAATGTTTCCTTGATTTTCAGATAATTAGACCAGGTTTATAGGGTTTGGGAGTAAGTTCATGGAGATAAATTGCCATCCATCATATCAAGATGCAATTTACAATTGCAATGACTTATCATTGTTGGTGTTAATCTTTTTTTATTTATTTGTTAATTTCAATAGATTTTTGGGGAGCAAGTCGTGCTTGGTTACATGGATAAGCTCTTTAGTGGTGATTTCTGAGATTTTGGCATACCCATCACCCGAACAGTATACACTCCACCTCATGTGTAATCTTTTATTGCTCACCCCCCCTCCAACTCTTCCTCCTAAGTTCTTAGAGTCCATCATGTAATTCTTTTTTTTTATTTTTAATAATTTATTTATTTTACTTCAGGTGCATACTATATCCTGGCATCTCTCCCCATGTTATCCCTCCCCAACTCCCTCCCCTCCCCACCCCCCCGTTGTCTCTCCCCTAACCACCCCCAAACTGTCCCCTGTGTGTGATGCTCCTCTCCCTGAGTCCAAGTGTTCTCATTGTTCAACACCCACCTATGAGCGAGAACATATGGTGCTTGGCTTTTCGTTCCTGGGTCAGTTTGCTGAGAATGATGGTTTCCAGATTCATCCAAGTCCCTACAAAGGACACAAACTCATCGTTTTTTATGGCTGCCTAGTATTCCATGGTGTATATGTACCGCATTTTCTTTGTCCAGTCTATCATTGATGGGCATTTGGGTTGGTTCCAGGTCTTTGCTATTGTACACAGGGCTGCAATGAACATACATGTGCATGTGTCTTTATAGTAGAATGATTTATAGTTCTTTGGGTATACACCCAATAGTGGGATTGCTGGGTCAAGTGGAATTTCTATTTCTAGGTCCTTGAGAAATCGCCACACTGTCTTCCACAATGGTTGAACTAATTTACATTTTAACCAACAGTTCAAGAGTGTTCCTATTTCTCGGCAACTTTGCCAGGGTCTGTTGTTTCTTGACTTTTTCAATAATTGCCATTCTGACTGGTCTGAGATGGTATCTCATTGTGGTAATGATTACTTTCAAAAGAATTAAAAACAAAATGTTATGTGGTATATCACATGTATTGACTTGCAGATCTTAAACCATCTCTGCATCCCTGGTATGAAACCCACTTGACCATGGTGGATTATCTGTTTGATATGCTGTTGGGTTCAGTTAGTATTTTGCTGAAGATTTGTGCATCTATGAGGGATATTGTTCTGTAGTTTTCTTTTTTTTTTGTTATGTCCTTTCTTGGTCTGGGTATTAGGGTGATACTGGCTTCATAGAATGACTTTGGGAGGATTCCCTCTTTTTCTATCTTTGAAACAGTCTCAATAAAATTGGTACTCAATTCCTTGCTGAACATCTGATAGAATTCAGCAGTGAATCTGTCTTGTCCTGAACTTTTTTTTAGTAGACAATGTTTAAATTACCATTTTAATCCCACTGCTTGTTATTGGTCTGTTCAGAATTTCTATTTCTTCCTGATTTAATTTGGGGGAGGTTGTATATTTCCAGAAATTTATCTATTTCCTTTAAGTTTTCTAGTTTGCTTGTACATAGGTGTTCATACTACCCTTGAATAGTCCTTTGTATTTTGGTGGCATCAGTTGTAATAGCTCCTCCCATTTCATTTCTAATTGAGCTTATCAGGATCTTCTGTTTTCTTGGTTAATCTTGGTAAGGGTCTATCAATTTTATTTAACTTTTTAGAGACAAGCTTTTTGTTTCATTTATCTTTTGTATTTTTTTGTTTCAATTCATTTCATTCTGCTCTGATCTTTGTTATTTATCTTCTTCTGCTACGTTTGGGTTTGGCATGTTTTTGTTACTATAGTTCCCTGAGGTGTGACCTTAAATTGTCTATTTATGTTCTTTCAGACTTTTTGATACAGGCATTTAAGGCTATAAACTTTCCTCTTAGCACCACTTTTGTTGTAACCCAGAAGTTTTGATAGGTTGTATGACTATTATCATTCAATTCAAATAATTTTTAAATTTTCATCTTGATTTTATTGTAGACCCAACAACCATTCAAGATCAGGTTATTTGGTTTCCATGTGTTTGCATGGTTTTGAGAGTTCTTTTTGGAGTTTATTTCCAATTTTATTTCACTGTGGTTTGAGAGAGGAATTGATATAATTTTGATTTTCTTAAATTTATTGAGACTTGTTTTGTGGGCCTACCATATGGTCTATCTTGGAGAATGTTCCATGTGCTGATGAATAGAGTGTATCTTCTGTAGATGTTCAGTGGAATGTTTTGTAAATATCTGTTAAGTCCATTTGTTCTAGAGTATAGTTTAAATCCATTGGTTTTTTTTTGTGGACTTTCTGTCTTGATGATCTGTCTAGTGCTGACAGTGGAGTATTGAATTACCCCACAATTATTGTGTTGCCATTTATTTTGTTTCTTAGGTCTAGCAGTAATTGTTTTAAAAATGTAAAAGTTCCCATGTTAGGTGCACATAAATTTAGGAGTGTAATATCTTCCTGTTGGGGCAATCCTTTTATCATTATATAACGTCCTCTTTGTCTTTTAGTACTGTTGTTCCCTTAAAATCTGTTTTGTCTAATATAAAAATAGCTACTTTTGCTTGCATTTGGTTTGATTTGCATGGATTATCTTTTCCACCACTTTACCTTATGTTTATGTGAGTCCTTATGTCTTATTTGGGTCTCTTAAAGAAAGCAGATATTTGGTTGGTGATTTCTATCCATTCTGCTATTCTGTATTTTTTCAGGAGCATTCTGGCCATTTATTTTTAATGTTAGTATTACGATGTGAGTTACTATTCAATTATCATGCTAGTTGTTGACTGGATACTTTCTTTTTCTCATTGTGTTATTGTTTTATAGTTCCTGTGAGATTTATGCTTTAAGGGGGGGGGGTCTAATTTGATGTATTTCAAGTGTTTGTTTTCAGGGTTTAGAGTTCCTTTTAGCAGTTCTTGTAGTACTAACTTGGTAGAGGTGAATTCTCTCAGTATTTGTTATTTTGAAAAAGACTGTCTTTTCTTCATTCATGAAGTATATGCATCTAGCTATGCTTGATACAAAATTCTTGGCTGATAATTGTTTTATTTAAGAAGGCTAAAATAGGATCTCAATCTCTTCTAGCTTGTAAGGTTTCTGCTGAAAAATATTCTGTTAATCTGACATGTTTTTTCTTTATAGGTTACCTGATGCTTTTGCCTCACAGTTCTAAGATTCTTTGCTTCATCTTGACTTTAGATAACCTGATGACTATGTGCCTAGGCAATGACTCCTTCTGCAATGAATCAATAAATTTCCCAGGTGTTCTTTGAGCTTCTCTTATATTTGGATGTCTAGATCTCTTAGAAAGCTAGTAAAGTTTTTCTTGACTCTTCCTCTCAAATATGTTTTCCAAACTTTTAAATTTCTCTTCTTCCCCAGGACATCAGTTATTCTTAGGTTTGGTTGTTTAACATAATCCCAAACTTCTTGGAAGTTTTGTTCATATTTTAAATTCTTTTG
Organism: Ateles fusciceps; assembly: GCA_036589455.1. Taxonomy (NCBI): domain Eukaryota; kingdom Metazoa; phylum Chordata; class Mammalia; order Primates; family Atelidae; genus Ateles; species Ateles fusciceps. Next base: position 47,821 of record JAZHEH010002381.1, read on the forward strand.
TCATTGTCTTTATCTGAGTGAGTTATTTCAAATCCTTATCTTCTGAAACATCTCTGTAGTTTTTCTCTTCTATTTGTTTGATTCTATTATTAAGACTTCCCAGTGAATTTTGCATTTCTCTGAGTGTGTGCTTTATTTCCAAAAGTTTAGATTGTTTTTATTTGTGCAATTTCTCTGAAGATCTCTTTCATCTGTGCCTCCTGTATGATTTTTTTTATTTTTTAAGTTAGTATTCACCTTTATTTGGTGTGGGAGGACCCTGTTGAAGCTGTGGACACTAAGCTTGTAAACTCTGATGAGCCTTCTTTGCCAGGGGAAACAGCCTCCTCACCCCCCAGTGGTAACAATCCTCTCCCCACTCAAACTGCCATCATATCCTGCCTGAAGCAATAGTGATGCTCTCCCCTGAGGCAGTTGCCAGGCAAGACATGTTAATTCTCCTGAGGATCCACCTCCAACATCCCTGTTTGCTTCTAGACCTATAAATAGACTAAAGTCCTGGCAGGCCCCTTGAAGTAAGGTTCAGAGGGTGACCCACAAGAAAGTGTGCTACAGGCCAGAAGAACTGCTCGAGTTTTTTGAATGTACATGAGAAGAAATCTGGAGAACAGGCATGGGAATGGATATTAAGGGTGTAGAATAAAGGTGGAAGGAACATAAACTTGGATCAGGTTGAATTTATTCATTTGGCTCCACTAAGTAGGGATTTTGCATTTAATGTTGCAGGTAGGGGAGTTAAAAAGAGTTTCTAGTAGTTTATTTGCTTGGTTTGCTCAAATATGTTTCAAAAATGGCTCACTGTGAACAAGCTAGAAATTCCTGATCTCCTTTGGTCTAATATAGAGGAAGGGATCCAAAAGCTTAGGGAGGTTGTTATGCCACAGAGAATTAGTCACTTTAGACCTACTCATCCCAACTGGGAGGTTGCAGAAGACATACCCTTTACTAACACCTTGTGAAATAGGTTGGAGAGGAGAGCACCTGCATCCTTGAAGAGCTCTGTGATTGTTCTCCTGTATGCCACATCTTACAGTGGGAACCTCAGGAAGTCAATTACAAAATTTAAAAGTCATTGGGAATAATTGAATTTTGAGGTGGCAGGGCCAAGTGGTGACACTCAATTGTCAAAGGCAATGTGTAGTTACTCATATGTAGCGCAGAGGCAAAGCAGCAATCAGAATAATCTGATTCATGTAGAGCTCGGCATTGGCCAATTACATCATGGTAGTTTCTATAAGTGAAATTGATACAAAAGCCTGCTGCATTCTTATTTAATTTGTATAAACATAAAACTTCCAGGTCAAGTGGACAAATGACTAATTTGAATTATATAAACATAGAATCACAGCCCCTCAATCAATTTCTACAATTGAACCAGTTGACACAGAATGCCTTGAATGAAGGGGAGGCTGTGTCCCCTTGAGGAGGACCCTACTGCTTTAACAACTTATACTTGTTAGTCTTTCTTCCATTCTTCCCCAAGAAGACCTCTTGCCTTTTACCATGGTAACTGTGCATTGGGGAAATGGGAATGATCAGACATTTTGGGACTACTACACTGGTTTTGAGCTCACATTGATTCCAGGACACCCAAAATGTCATTGTGTGCTCCAGGTAGAGTAGCGGCTTATGGGGATTAGATAATTAATGGAGTTTTAGCTCAGATTTGACTTATGATGGGTCCAGTGAGTCCTCGGACTCATCCTGTGGTCATTTCCCCCAGTCCCCAGAGTGCATAATTGGCACAGACATACGTTTTAGCTGACAGAATCCCCACATTGGCTTCCTCACTGGTAGAGTAAGGGCTATGATGGTTAGAAAGGTCAAATGGAAGCCATTAAAGATGCCTCCTATCTAAATAATAGTAAACCAAACACAGTATCACATCCCTGCAGGGATTGGAGAGATTAGTGCCACCATCAAGGACTTGAAGACATAGGGGTGGTGATTCCCACCGCACCCCCATTGAATTCTTTGGCCTGTGAAGAAGATAGATTAATCCTGGAGAATGACCGTGGATTATTGTAAGCTTAACCAAGTTATTATTCTAATTGCAGCTGCCGTACCAGATGTAGTTTTATTGTCTTAACAAATTAGATCATCTCCTGGTACTTGGTATGCAGCCACTGATTTGGCAAATGTCTTTTTTCTATTCCTGTCCATAAGGCCAAGCAGAAGCAATTTGCCTTGAGCTGCCAAGACCAGCAATACACCTTCACTGTCCTACCTCAGGGGTATATCAACTGTCTGGTTTTGTTTCATAATCTTGTTCAGAGACTTTGATTGCTTTTCCCTTCCACAATATATCACACTGGTGCATTACATTGATGACATTATGCTATCGGACCCAGTAAACTAGAAGTAAAAACACACTGGACTTATTGGTGAGACATTTGTGTCCCAGGTGATGGGGAAATAAATCCAACTAAAATTCAGGGGGCCTTCTACTTCAGTGAAATTTCTAAGGTTCCAGTGGTGAGGGGCCTGTTCCAAATATTCCTTCTAAGGTGAAGGATAAGTTGTTGCATTTGGCTCCTTCTACACCAAAAAAATAGGACATCACCTAGTGGACACATTTGGATTTCGGAGGCAACACATTCCTCATTTTGGTGTGTTACTCTAGGCCATTTATTGAATCATAAAAGACTACCAGTTTTGAGTGGGGTCTAGAACAGAAGAAAGGCTTGCCAAAGGTTAAGGTCCTGCCGTGCAAGCTGCTCTCCACTTGTGCCATAGGACCCAGCAAATCCAATGGTGCCTGAGGTGTCAGTGACAGATACGGATGCTGTTTGGAGACTTTGCAGGCCCACAGGTGAATCACAGAGGAGGACTCTAGGATTTTGGAAGCAAGGCCCTGCCATCTTCTGCAGATAGACTCTGCTTTTGTAGACACAGCTCTTGGCCTGTTACTAGGCTTTGGTAGAAAGTGAACGTTTTCACTACAAGTCATCAAGTCACAATGCGACCTAAGTGCCCATCATGAACTAGGTGCTTTCTGGCCCACACCTAGCTTTTTTTTTAATGGTTCTTTTTATTTATTTATTTATTTTTAGATTTTATTTTTAATTTTTTTTATTGCATTTTAGGTTTGGGGTACATGTGAAGAACATGCAAGATTGTTGCTTAGGTACACACATGGCAGTGCCATTCGCTGCCTTCCTCCCCCATCACCTATATCTCGACATCTCTCCCCATGCCGTGCCCCCCCCCAACCTCCCCCACCCCTCCACTGTCCCTCCACTTTATCCCCCCGACAGACCCCAGTGTGTGCTGCTCCCCTCCCTGTGTCCATGTGTTTTCATTGTTCAACACCCCGCCTATTAGTGAGAACATGTGGTGTTTGATTTTCTGTTCTTGTGTCAGTTTGCTCAGAATTATGGTTTCCAGGTTCATCCATGTCCCTACAAAGGACATGAACTCATTCGTTTTTGATGGCTGCATAATATTGCATGGTGTATATGTGCCACATTTTCCCTGTCCAGTCTATCATCGATGGGCATTTGGTCTGGTTCCAGGTCTTTGCTATCTCGTAAACTGTGCTTGCAATGAACATTCATGTGCATGTGTCCTTATAGTAGAACGATTGACCCTAATCCTTTGGGTATATACCCAGTAATGGGATTGCTGGTCATAATGGAATTTCTACTCCTAGGTCCTTTAGGAATTGTCACACCGTCTTCCACAATGGTTGAACTAATTTACACTCCCACCAACTGTGTAAAACTGTTCCTATTTCTCCACATCCTCTCCAGCATCTGTTGTCTCCATGATTCTTTAATGATTGCCATTCTAACTGGCGTGAGATGGTATCTCAATGTAGTTTTGATCTGCATTTCTCTAATGACCAGTGATGATGAGCATTTTTTCATATGTTTGTTGGCCTCATGTATGTCTTCTTTGTAAAGTGTCTGTTCATACCCTCGCCCACTTTTGAATGGGCTTGTTTGTTTTTTCTTGTAAATGTGTTTCAGTTCTTTGTAGATTTTGGATATTAGCCCTTTGTCAGATGGGTAGACTGCAAAAATTTTTTCCATTCTGTTTGTTGCCAATTCACTCTAATGACTGTTTCTTTTGCCATGCAGAAGCTGTGGAGTTTGATTAGGTCCCATTTGTCTATTTTGGCTTTTGTTGCCACTGCTTTTGGTGTTTTGGTCATGAAGTCCTTGCCTACCGCCTATGTCCTGATGGTTTTGCCTAGATTTTCTTCTATGGTTGTTATAGTGTTAAGTCTTATGTTTAAGTCTTTAATCCATCTAGAGTTAATTTTAGTGTAAGGTGTTAGAAAGGGTCCAGGTCTGCTTTCTGCACATGGCTGCCAGTTTCCCCAATACCATTTATTAAACAGGGAATCCTTTCCCCATTGCTTGCTTATGTCAGGTTTGTCAAAGATCAGATGGTTAGAGATGTATTGTGTTGCCTCTGAGGCCTCTGTTCTTATTCTTCACTGGTCTATATCTCTGTTTTTGGTACCGAGTACCATGCTGTTTTGTTTACTGTAGCCTTGTAATATAGTTTGAAGTCCAGGTAGTGTGATGCCCCCAGCTTTGCTCTTTTTGCTTAGAATTGACTTGGCTGTGCAGGCTTCTCTTTTGGTTCCACATGAAGTTTAAGGTGTTTTTTTTCAGTTCTGTGAATATGGCCATTTTTAACTTGATGGGGATAGCATTGAATCTGTAAATTACTTTGGGCAGTATGACCATTTTCACGATATTGAGTCTTTCTAACCATGAACATGGAATATTTCTCCATCTGTTTGTGTCCTCTCTTATCCCGTTGAGCAGTGGTTTGTAGTTCTCCTTGAAGAGGTCCTTTATGTTCCTTGTTAGTTGTATTCCTAGATATTTTATTCTCTTTGTAGCTAATTGTGAAATGGCAGTTCATTCTTTATTCGGATCTTTAAGTCTGTTATTGGTGTATAGGAATGCTTGTGATTTTTGCACATTGATTTTGTATCCTGAGACTTTGCTGAAGTTGCTTATCAGTTTTAGGAGATTTTGGGCTGAGATCAAGGGGTCTTCTAGATATATAATCATGTCATCTGCAAATAAAGACAGTTTGACTTCCTCCTTTCCTAGTAATCGAATACCCTTTATTTTTTTTTCTTGCCTGATTGCTCTGGCTAGAACTTCCAGTACTATATTGAATAGGAGTGGTGAGAGAGGGCATCCTTGTCGAAACTCTGAATAGACAAATAACAAGGTCTGAACTCGAGGCAGCAATTAAGAGCCTACCACCCCAAAAAAGCCCAGGTCCAGATGGGTTCACAGGCTGAATTCTACCAGACATACAAAGAGGAGCTTGTATGATTCCTTCTGAAACTATTCCAAACAATCCAAGAAGAGGGGATCCTTCCCAAATCATTTTATGAGACCAACATCATTTTCCTGATACCAAAACCCGGCAAGACTTGGGCAAGAAAAAGAAAACTTTAGGCCAATATCCATGATGAACATAGATGCAAAAAGATTCAATAAAATACTGGGAAACCAATTGCAACAGTACATCAAAAAGCTTATCCAACATGATGAATAGGCATTGATCCTGGGGATGCAAGGCTGGTTCAACATATGCAAAGTCTATAAACATAATTCACCACATAAACAGACCAAAGACAAAAACCACATGATTATCCCAATTGATGCAGAGAAGGCCTTTCGACAAAATTCAACAAGCCCTCTTGTATGCTTAAAAAACTCTCAATAAACTAGGTATTGATGGAAACGTATCTCAAAACAATAAAAGCTATTTACGACAAACCTACAGCCAATATCATACTGAATGGGCAAAACCTGGGCATTCCCTTTGAAATCTGGCCACTTAGCTTTAAGGTTGGGCATGTCACAAGACAGCATTCCATCATCAAATGGAAGTGGGATATATATGTGATCGTGCTTGAGCAGGTCCTGCAGGCACAAGTACGTTACACGGGGAAGTGGCTCAAATGTCCATTATTTCCACTCCTGCCACCTTGCCTTCTCTTCCCCCGGTGTGCATTGGTGGCCTCATAGGGAATTCTTTTATTATCAGTTGACAGAGAAAGAGAAGACTCGCTGCCTTGTTTACAGATGATTTTAAGCCATGATATGTAGGCACCACTCAAAAGTAGAGAATTGCGGCACTACAGCCCCCTTTTAGGACATTCGTGAAGGACAGCGGGAAAAGGGAAATCTTTCCAGTGAGCAGAACTCTGAAGCAATGCACCTCACTGTGCATGTTTGCTTGGAAAGAGAAATAGCCAGATATGCCATTATATACTGATTTACTGGGCTTTAGTCAATGGTCTGGCTGAATGGTTAGGAGGACTTGGAAGAGCATGCTTGAGAAATCTTGTGACAAAGAAACTTGGGCAAGAGGTATGTGGATAAGCCTCTCTGTGTGGTCAAAAACATGAAAATATTTGTATCTTATGTGAGTGCACATCAATGGGTGGGTGACCTCAGTAGATGAGGATTTAGTAATCAAGTGGATAGAATGACTTGTTCTGTGGACACCACCTAGCCTCTTTTCCCACGAATCCCGTCATCGTCCAAATGGGCTCACTGAAGAAAGTGGCCATGATAGCAGGGGATGGAGGTCACACATGGGCTCAGCAGATGTGACTCCCACTCACCAAGGCTGACCTGATTACAGTCACCACTAAGTGCCCAATTCACCAGCAGCAGAGACCAACACAGCCCTCAATAAGGCCTTATTCCTTGGGTGATGAGCCAGCTACTTGGGTGGCAGATTGATTACACTGGACCTCTTATATCATGGAAGGGGCAGTGGTTCTGTCCTCACCAGGAGCAGACACTCCAAATAGCAGGTTTTCCTCTATCCCTCCACAGAGTTGCTTTTACAAGACTACCATCTGTGGACTCAGACAATGTCTTATCCACCATTATGGCATTCTACAGCATTGCCTCTGACCAAGGCACTCACTTTACAGCTAAAGAAGTATGGCAGTGGGCTTATGCTTATAACGAACTCACTGGTATTACCATGTTCCCCATGTATCCCTGAAGCAACTGGGACTGATAGAATGGTGAAATGGTTTTTTGGAGTCACAATTACAATGCCAACTAGGTGACAATACTTTTACAGGGTCTGGGGCAAAGTTCTTCAGGAGAGGGCTGGGTACTGCTTGAATGAGGATCCAATATATGATACTGTTTCTCTCATACTAAGGATTCTTGGGTTTCAGGGATAGGATTGGAAATGGAAGTGGAATCATCCACCATCACCCTTAGTACCCACTAGCAAAGTCTTTGTTTCCTGTCCCCGCAACATTACGTTTGCTGGCCTATAAGTCTTAGTTCCAGAGGCAGGTATGCTGCCACCATAAGACACATGAATGATTCAATTAAACTGGAAGTTAAGATTGCCTCCTGGCCACTTTAGGATCCCCCTATCTGTAAGTTAACAGGCTAAGAAGGGAGTCACAGTGTTGGCTGGGGTGATTGACCTGCACTATCAAGATGAAATCAGTCTTCTACTCCACAATGGGAGTTAAGAAAGAGTATGCGTGGAATACAGAGATCCCTTAGGGTATCTCTTTTGTATTATCACTGTCTTGTGATGAAGGTTAGTGGGAAACTACAACAACCTAATCCAGCCAGGACTGCATATGGCCCAACCCCTTCAGGAATGAAAGTTTGGGTCACTCCAACAGGCAAAAAAAACAAAAACAAAAAACAAAAAACAACAACAACAAAAATTACCTGCTAAGGAGACCTAGGGATCACGAATTGGTAGTAGATGAAAGTAGTCATCATAATACCAGCAACAACCACATTGCCAGTTGCAGAAATGAGAACTTGTATTTTTCATGAATATTTCCTCCTTATCTTTGTCAAGAACGTTTGTACATATACACTTGTACTAAAAAAAAAAATATTCATTTCCTTTCTTTTTTCTCTTATCATATGCCGTAAGATTTACTGACTTTATCTCAACATCCAAGTGTGCAACTTTATGTAATAGGATTAGTGTGTTTCTGGTGTACAAAGGATAGCTGTATTATATTAGGTGTAATTATGACCTTATTATTGTCTCTATCTGAAGATTATATATGATTTCAGTTGATGTGTATGGGTTAAAGTTGACAAGGGGTGGACTTGTGATGGTTAATACTGTGTGTCAACATGATTGGACTTGAAGGATGCAAAGTACTATTCCTGGTGTCTCTGGGGGAGTGCTGCCAAAGGAGATTAACATTTGCGTCAGTAAAGTGGAAGAGAACAGACTTATCCTCTATCTGGGTAGGCACCATCTAATCAACTGCCAGCACAGTTAGAGGAAGCAGGCAGGAGAAGATGGAAGAGCAGACTTACTGCAGTCTCTACCTTCATCTTTCTCCCATGCTGCATGCTCCTGCCCTCTACCTTACGACACTTCAAGTTCTTCATCTTTAGACTCTTGGACTTACTTACATCAGTGGTTTTTCAGCTAACTTTTGAAGCCTTTGGCCACACAATGCAAGGCTGCTGCACTGTCGACTTCCCTACTTTTCGAAGTTTTGGGATTTGGACTGGCTTCCTTGCCCTCCAACTTGCACATGCTCCATTGTGGATTTTACCTTGTGATCATGTAAGTCAATTCTCCTTAATAAACTTCCTTTCATACATACAAATATTCTATTAGTCTGTCCCTCTAAGATAAAACTGACTAATGCACAAGGCTAGGGAAGCTTTCCTTGATTATTCCTTCAAGTACGTTTCCTTTCCAAACTTTTAGATTTCTCTTCTTCCTTGGCAACCCACCAATGACCCTTAGATTTTGTCACTTGAACTTGGTCTTAAGCTTTGTCGGTTTAAGTTCTTGCCGATGGCTCTTTAATTGGGTTAATTAAGCCCTGCTCGAAGCTTGAAGTTTTTCCTCCAACGTGTTGATAAGAAGACGGTTAACGAAGAATGCAATAACACCACCAAATACAAAACGGTGCCAACAGTAACATTGCCAAAAGCATTGCCAAGAAATTACAAAACATTGCCAAGGTTAGATAACATGGCCAGAAGTTACAAAACATGGCCAAGGCGCTACATAACATGCCACTGCCCAAGGTTACATC
>JAZHEH010002382.1:600000-804337 GCA_036589455.1 Ateles fusciceps
TTGTGCTACTACTTTATTGCCACATACTTCCATACCCCTACCTCAATCCCTAATCCCTGGAAACCACTATTTTTTTCTCCATCTCTATATTGTTTATTCAAGAACATTATAAAATAGAATCCATGAGGTTCATGTGAGTTGTGTCGTATATCAATAATTTTAGGAAATGGGAGCACTTTTACACTGTTGGTGGGGAGTGTAAAGTGAGTTCATCCATTGTGGAAGACAGTGTGGCGAGTCCTCAAGGACCTAGAAATAGAAATACCATTTGACCCAGGAATCCCATTACTGGGTATATACCCAAAGAATTATAAATTGTTCTATTATAAAGACACATGCATACATATGTTCATCGTAGCGCTGTTTACAATAGCAAAGACCTGGAACCAACCCAAATGTCCATCATCCATAGACTGGATAAGAAAATGTGGCACATATACACCGTGGAATACTACACAGCCATAAAAAAAACGATGAGTTTGAGTCCTTCATAGCGACATGGATGAATCTGGAAACCATCATTCTCAGCAAACTGACACAAGAACAGAAAACCAAACACTTGTATGTTATCACTCATAGGTGGGTGTTGAACAATTAGAGCACGTGGACACAGCGAGGGAAAGCATCACACACTGCAGTGAGTAGGGGGGGTTAGGGGAGTGACAGCAGGAGTGGAGAGGGTGGGGGAGGGGATAATGAGGGGGAGAAATGCCAGATATAGGTGATGGGGGGGATGAAGGCAGCAAACCACCTTGCCATGTATGTACCTATGCAACAATCCTGCATGATCTGCACATGTACCCCAGAACATAAAGTACAATAAAAACAATCCATAAAAGAAATAATTTGTTTTTTCATATTGCTAGTTAGTAGCCCATGCCTATGATATGGTTGTACCAGTGTTTATTTAACTACTCACTTATTGTAGACATTTTAGTTCTTGCTAATTTTTTGCTATTATGAATAAAACTGCTATGAACATTCTTGAACTGGTTTTTGTGTAGACATAAGTTTTTATTCCTCTAGGAAAAATGCTCAGGATTAGAATTGTTAGCATGTCTGACAGTTGTATATTTAGCGTTTTAAGAAACTGTCAGAGTGGCAGTACCATTTTACATTTCCCACCGGAAATGTATGACTCAACTTTTCTGCATCCTCTCCAGCATTTCGTATTGTCACTAGTGTCTTCATGTTAACCATTCTGAGAGGTGCATAATGATCTCATTGTGGTTCTAATTTTAATTTTCCTAATGCCTGATAGTGTTTAATATCCTTTCATGTATCTATTTGACATCTGTACATCCTCTTCAGGAAAATATCTTTTCATGTATTTTGCCCATTTTCTAATTGAATTTTTTTGTTTTTACTATCGAATGTTGAAAGAGCTTTATGTACTCTGAATATGAGTAATTAGTGATTTGTCAGAGTTGTGGTTTATAAATATTTTCTCTAAGTCTGTAACTTTTCATCCTATTATTAAGGTCTTTCACAAAACGTTTAATTTAATGAAATTCAATTTATCTAGGATTTCTTTGCCTAGTCTGGATTCCAATGACTTTTTTTTTTCCTACACTTAGTTCTAAAAGTTTTATAGGTTCAGTTTTGTACCTGTGGCTTGTCCAATTGCTTCAGCACAATTTGCTGAAAGACTCTCTCCACTGAAATGTTTTTGTACCTTTGTTAAAAAAAAAGTCAATAGGCAATAGGGCATATCTGCATGGGTCTATCTCTGGGATCTCTATTCTGTTCCATTGATCTATGTATCTATCCCTCCACCAATAATACACACAACCGAGATTATTATAATAAATCTTGAAATCAGATAGACTAGACTGATTCTTCCCCCTCCCACTTTATTCTTCTTGTTCAAAATTGTATTAGCTATTCTAGTTCCTTTGCTTTCTATATATGTTTTGGAGTAATCTTATCTAACTACAAAAACTTTACTAGGATATTGAGAAGAGATTGTATATCAATTTGGGGAGAATTGACATCTTTACAATGTTGAGTCTTCAAATCAATGAACATGGTTTGTCTCTCCATTTATAAAAATATTTTTTAAAAAATTAGCATTGTATAAATTTTAGCAAACAAATCATGTTAATGTTTTATTAAAATAACACATAAGTATTCCTCTTTTGGTTTGAACAACTGAAAATAATATTCTGTTTTAAATTTTAGTGTTCATGAGTTTACTATTAGTATATAAATATATACAATTTATTTTATTAAAAAACTGTACAGAGTATTCTGAAACCTTGCTGAACTCACATATTAGTTTTAGAAGATGAATTTTGTGGACTGCTTAGGATTTTTCTGTGTAGATCGTTGTGTTATCTGTAAATAGAAACAGATCTATTTCCTCTTTTCCAATCTGTATGCCTGTTTTATTTTCATGCCTTATCATGGATAGCTAGAACTTCCAGCACTGTGTTGAGTAAGAATTTGAAGAGTACACATGATTTCCTTGTTTCTAATGTTAGGTGAATGATTTCAGCCTTTCACCATTAAATATAATGTTAGCTATAACTTTTATTAGATGTACTTTATCAAGTTGAGAATGTTCTTCTATATTCCCAGATTGCTGAGAGTTTTTATAATGAATTGGTATTGAATTTTGTTAAATGCTTTTTCGGTATCTATTCATAGGATCATATGACTTTTCTTTTTTAACCAGTTGATATGGTGGATTTCATTTTTTGATTTTCAAATGATGAAGTAGTCTTGCATACCTGAAGTAACATGGCATATTATTCATTTGTACTGTGCTTAAATTGATTGCCTAATATTTTATTGAGGATTTTATATATCAAAATTCATGAGAGATGTTAATCTGTAGTTTTTCTTATTTGTACTGAATTTTTCTAGTGTTGATATTGGGATAATACTGACAATAAAATGCATTGGAAACTAATCCCTGTGCATTTATTTTTTAGAACAAATGAATAAATTACATTTAGTGTGAAATCTTCTTCAAGTATTTGGTATTATTTCCCACTAAATCTATCTGGGCCTAGAGGTTTCTTTTTGGAGTACTTTTAATTATAAGTGTAATTTCTTTAAAGGTTATAGAACTATTCATGTCTTCTATTTCATCTTGATTGTGTTTTGGTTGTTTGTGATTTTTTTTTAAATGGTCTATTTTTACTAACTTTTCACCTTTATATGTGTAGAGTTGTTTGTAGTATTCCCTTAGAATTCTTTTAATGGCTTCAGGATATGTAGTGATACCCTATGTTCATTCTTGATATTGGCGATTTGCATCTTCCCTCTTTTTGTCTTTGTCAGTCTTGTAAGAAGTTTATTTTTTAGTATTTTCTTGTTTTTCAGCTTTCAATTTTATTGATTTCTACTCTTATCTTTACTATTTCTTCCTTCTACTTTCTTTGCATTTAATTTCCTCTTTTTAATTTCTCTAGGTAAGAATTTAGATTAAATATGAGATGTTTTCTTTTTGTTTCATATACATATATGAAATATATATATATATGAAATATATACATATATATATTTAGACAGGGTTTCACTCTGTTGCCCAGGCTGGAGTGCAGTGGTGCTATCACAGCTCACTGCAGCCTCGGCCTCCCAGGCTCAGATGATCCTCCCATCTCAACCTCCCCAGTAGCTGGGACTGCAAGCACATGTCATGCCCAGCTAATTTTAAAAATATTTTTTGTAGAGACAGTGTTTTGCCATGTTGTCCAGGCTCCATCTTGAACTCCTGAGCACAATTGATTCATCAGCCTTGGCCTCCCAAATTGCTGAGATTGCAAGCGTGAGCCACTATGCCAGGCCTTTTTCTAATGTAACAATTAAATGCTGTGAATACACCATTCAGCACTGCCTTAACTGTGTTCCAAACATTTTGATATGTTCTATTTGAATTTTTTAGTTCAAAATATTTTTAAATTTCCAACTTTTACTTTGACCCATGAATTGTTAAGAAATGTGTTGTTTAATTTTCACTTGTTTCAAGATTTCCCTGTTGTCTTTCTGTTATTGATTTCTAGTTTGATTGCATTAGATCAGAGAACATACTCTGTGCAATTTTAATTACTTTAAATGTGTTGAGGCTTGTTTATGACTCAGGATATGGTATATCTTGGTGAAAAATCTCTGGACACTTAAAAAGAATATGTATCTTCCTATTATTGCGTGGAGTATTCCATAAATATCAATGCAATCATGTTGATGGATAGTGTTATTCAGTTCTTCTATGTCTTTGCTCACTATTTTGTCTAGTTGTTTTATCAAATGTTGCAAGTGTAATTTTGAAGTCATGAACCAAAATTATGAATTTGCTGATTTCTTCTTTCAGCTCTCACAGTTTTGCTTCATGTATTTTGAAGCTGTGTTGTCTGATGCATTAATGTTTAGAATTGCTCCATCTTTTGATGGATTGATTCCTTTAGCCCTTCAGACCCTTTCTTCTTGTTTTTTAGTCTCCTGCTTTGCCCAGTTCAAGAAACTGGCAAATACTTAAAAGAAAAGCTGGAAATATGTAAAGCTCAGTTCAGAGAAACTCCCTTCTCACTGGGTTCATACTGGCTCTTCAAAGCTGTCTTGAACTCCTATTTTAGTCTGTCTTGACCCATAAGTTTGCCAAAAGTTCTACTTGTTTCTTTCTCTGGGCAGGAGCCTAGAGATTACTGCCAAAGCAACCGACAAACAGTAAGCAAAGGCTATAGAATTCTTACTCATTGCTCTGTGACTCCTTTTTTTATGTTATCCCACAAGTAATCTTTGCTGAGCAGGTGTTTGACACTTTCATATATACTTTAAAAAATTTTATCCAGTTTTTCTCGTTGTTATAACTGGCAGGACTAGTCTACCTCAAGCTCATAACTTGCTTAATTTTTTTTCCTTTTTTTTTATTGCATTTTAGGTTTTGGGGTTCATGTAAAGAACATGCAAAATTGTTGCATAAGTACACACGTGGCAGTGTGATTTGCTGCCTTCCTCCCCATTCCCTATATCTGGCATTTAGAGGTCCTCTAATTATCCTTACCTGAAATGTTACCTCACTCTTTGTAACAAATTTTCACACCAATCAATTTGGATGCATATATGACAATAACATTTATTGACCATGTATGTCAAGTTTTTTGTAAGAACAAGTATTTTATACTTTGCCAGTTTTTTTTTTAACTTTTAACTGTTTTATGCATATCAAAACAAAATTCCAATTAAAGCCTTTAGAACAGAAGTTGACAACGTTCTCCTTTTTTTTTTTTTTTTTTTTTTTTTTTTTTGAGACAGAGTCTTGCTCTGTTGCCAGGCGCCAGGCTGGAGTGCAGTGGCACGATCTCAGCTCACTGCAACCTCCGCCTCCCGGGTTTAAGCAATTCTCCTGCCTCAGCCTCCTGAGTAGTTGGGACTACAGGCACGCGCCACCATGCCCAGCTAATTTTTGTATTTTTTTAGTAGAGACAGGGTTTCACCATGTTGGTCAGGATGGTCTCGATCTCTTGACCTCGTGATCTGCCCGTCTCGGCCTCCCAAAGTGCTGGGATTACAGGCGTGAGCCACCGCGCCCAACCCTCCGTTTGTTTTTATGAGCTATATATGTATATCAAGTGTCACTGTAGTAATATATGACTAGTTATAACTGAAGCTCTGCTTACATAAGATTAGCCATACACTGCAATAGTTAATCTAACTGCAGAATTATAAAGTGATGTAGATTTTATAGAACCTCATATATCTTGGATTTTTGTTTGGTGAGTATTCTGAAATGAAGCTGTTCAAGAAGAGATTCTGGTGGTGCCAGTTAATCTTCCCTACCGCCCCCCTCATTACCTCTAATTATGATAAAAGATTAGAAAGTGGGAAGGTTAACATGAAATATTTTGCATTTGAGGAGCATCCTACTGAATAGCCAAAAGGTAAACAGTTTTAAGATGACTTCAAATTAAGTAAAAATGCTGGTAAAAATAATGAGAGAATGAATGAATGAGTGACCAAGCTATAGGAATCAAGTAACAAACACTCATTCTCTACCTTTAGCATATTTACCATATTTACTCTCTTATAGAGATTTAATCTTCTTAAGTGTTTGTCAATTAAGTATAATACGTGACCTTTTAGTTTAGTATGTTATTCTACCTCAATTACAGAGAGGTAGATGGGGTTAAGGCTATTGGCTAATCATCCTGAAAATAATGTAAATGTTTTCACTTACATTTTATCTCCTACATTTGTCTTTTCCTAATAGAAGTCTAAAATTATATGTTTTCAGCAAGAAATTCTAATCATATTAAAAGCTTAATTAATTCTGCTTTTCATTCATACATATATGTATCATTCATGTTTTAGAAGCAAAATATACATTAGACTTATCATATAAATATGTCATTTTTCTATACATAGAATTACATGTCCTCTCTATTTCTGTCAAAACTACTGCACAAAATTTAAAGCAAATCGTTCTATAGTAGTTACTTTTTGTGAAAGAAGTATTAAAGCAAAAAAAACAATGTCATTGGTGAAAGGAATGTCAGGCTGCTTTTGAACTGACTAAATAGCAACTGATGTCCTCAAGGATTCTAGTGTATTATGACCCTGCCCTGCCAATCTGTTTAGCTACTGACGCTTCACCATATGGGGTCAGAGCGGTGATTTCTCACACAATGCCAAATGACCTAGAAAAGCCCATAGCATTTGCATTGTGAACACTTGCTAAAGAATTAGGCACAGATGGGGAGGTTTTACCTTATATGTTTGGATCTGTTGTCATTAAATTACTGAATATCACTTCCATGTATACTCTGTCCATCATGGGAAAATCCTTGATGCTGAGACTCTAACTTCTGTTTGGGTCCTTCTCAGTGTGAAATGCTCCACTTGGAATTGAAGTTGGTACTTTATAGTGGTACACATGATTCTATAAATCTTAAGGAAAAAAAAAAACAGTGAAATAATGTAGTAGCCAAAGGTGTCCTAAGAGACACCTTCTCCTAAAAGATAAAGAGACTTTGGATATAAATGTGATAGTGGGAAAAGAAGTTAAAATTTTGATACATCTTAGTAATCACTTTTCTACAAGCTTGCTCATATGGAATGGTTATTTCACAACGCCATATGAAAAAGCATCTTAAATGAAAGCAAATGGTACAGAGGATTTCAAGGGGCATGTGTAAGAAATCAGGATAAAGCAATTTCAGAGTGTTTACAGAACTGTCAGTGAGAGCAAAGTCTATAGACACAGTGAATAATATTTGACTTCATAGATGATTAAGGCCAATGTTGAGTGCAATGTACAGAAAACACAGACACCTAGTTTCAATGAAGGGGAACAGAAGTCGTTGCTCTACCTAATGCTATGTATCATGTTGAAAATGAGCATATTAGAGCTAGTTAACAAAGAAGATTGCTGGTAACATTAATGAGGTTTTTCTTAGGGTCAGAAAAGCCAAGAAAATGTGAATGGCAATTAACAGACATGAGCTTTACTTTAGTTTAATTAAAATAAATGGTGGGGGGAGAAATGAGTGCCTCTGAATGGCATGGGGGTGGGGAACTAATTGAGAGAATCATGGGGCATATTATCTGGCTTTGACTGAGAGACCAGACATTTTTTCACCCATTGCTCCATGTTCTTCCCTGTTAACGTTCTTTCTTTTTATATTGGTTTGCTGATGAATGTATTTTATTTCTTCTTTCATCATCTGTGTTTTAATGATGCACAACCACCTGATTTTTCTTCATAAACAGACCACCATTACAACAAATGTTCACAATGCAATTATTACCTTGAAATATACATCCTTCAGTGAAAAGTCAGTGGTGTTCTCCATTTTCAATAATTCCCAAATCTATTCAGAATATGAGAGTCCAAAAAAGAGGAATCATCCTGAGTTATTTCACCCAGTTCAGAAACACTTCTAAAAATCCCCAGTGATGAGTAAACTACCATTTCATTTTCAGATAGCTTGGTGATAGCTTGTTCTACATGATTTTGCATCTAGTGAGCCTGTAAAATACATGCGTTCCAGTTAAATTCACACTAAATCTTCTCATTCTGATGCCTGACGGGTGATTGGGTAATTTGTTTTTGGCCTTGAGTTAAGGTCTTACTCTCTTTTGCTGATGAGAATATTATCTGTTGAATTCTGATTATGCATTAAATTCCCTTAAAGTTTTTCAACCAAGATTACAGTCAATCTTTAATTAGACTATTTTAGCATAAACAAAATAATATTATCTTAAAACTATCTGTGGTAGCCATGAAAAATGTAAACTCTGCAGAACCAGAAAACAGTGTTATCTTCATTTTTGAAAGGAATTATATCATATGAGCACGTGCAACCTTCAATGTCAGCAAACCCCAGAAATGACTGTATGTTGCCTTCTCTATAGTAAAATAAAGTAACAATTTTTCTAAGCTTGCCTGATAGTTGTGCTTCCCTTAGAATGCTGTCTTTCCTTTATGCTTTCTTAGGTGAAAGAAAATACTTCGTGTGAGCACCTAAAACTTTCTTAAGCTTAAAGAATCTGCTTTAAGGAGAAAACTGCCAGCTAGAAAAACTGCCTGGAAAATGAAATGTAGAAGGCATTATAAGGATGAGAAACCTGCCCAGGTGGAGATTGCTACTTGGGGGAATGAATGGTTTGCAGAAGCATGGGACAGAAGAAAAAAACTGAAGGAACCAACTACGCATCCACTTTTAAATTGAATAGTATCCCTCATAAAAGAAGGTTGATGTAGGTAAGAAAAAATCAGAGACACTAGACTGTATTTGCATATATGTATGTGATCTTGCATATTTTTTGTAATAGCTCACTGAGGGTAAAAGTAATGTGTTTCCAGGGCCTACTTTTATGTAAATATTTCAGCATGTAGTATGTGCTTAAAATTATGAATTTATGTGCTGGGGAGATAACTGTATGCCTGTTGGCATGCAAAAGTACAATTTGGGTATAGAACATAACATCTGTGTGCAAACCCTTTAACTCTTGACTTTACAGTAAGGGATTTTAAGAAAATGTGTTTTTCTAACCTATCAGCCAAGGTTATATTCCTCAGTTCCCACTATTTATATCCACACAAAGTGTTTTAACTTTTAACTCTGTAAATAGAGTAGGTATAACTCTGTAAATACCCACATTGCATTTGGGTAAATGACACAGAGGCATCCTAGTTGCAGTCTTCTGGTTGATTTGGCATCCCAAGTAAAATTATAGTAAAATAATTCTTCTATGGTATGCACATGAGGAAGGCAGATTGTGAAAAATGAGCTATAGCATACAACCTCTGGGTACATAAGGATCAATGGAGAAATCTTTGGCCAAGTAATTGGGTCAAAAATCTTGATATTCCTATGTATGTGCATTTGCAAGTACATTCATTTACATCACTGCAACTCATCAGACTTATTTGCAGAGCTTTTCTAGATCACTCCAGTTATGTGACTGACTCAAGAAAGCCCTTTTTGAATTGCCAAGTGCCTGATTTGGGTTTTATAAACTGATTCATATCTAGAGTGTTTCGGGCATGGTTGTCAATTATACAGTTTGTCAATCACATACAGAAATATATTTTGAGGAACATATACTTCTAAAATGATGACTATATATGCATGTTTAGAATAAATCATTCAACAAAAGAATGGCTTCCATAACTGACTTTTCTACATTTTGTGAACTAAAGTCGACCATTTAATCATTTGGAGCATATTTAAGCCATATATACATATATACATCTTCCTGGTTGCTGCACTAAGAGAATGTTTATAAATCACATTGGAACTCTAAGATTAAAGGTTCTAAGGAAACACAAATTATTGAACATCCCAATAAACATGCTAATCATGAAAGGTTTAAGACTAATGAGCAGCAAGCATTTTATTTCTTGAGGTGTTTCTTAGCTTTACTTGTTATTAAAGGAATAAACAAATATTATTGACAGAGACAGGTACTTCAGAAGGCCAACTCACCCAAGTGAAATTGTAATTACATATACACACACACATATCTTAAGGCAAATAATTCACTTATTTTCATCAAGAAATAACCGTACGCCTCCAAGTCAGGCCCCTCATTCTGTCTAATACTATCTCTAACTCATGACATGTTACATGTGCTGTTTTGAATTAATATGACTTAGCAAGATTTAATTTTAAAATTCATGAGTTACAAAAACGGCACACCATAAATGGCATTTTGATGAATAGGTAACCGCCAAAATTTCCCTTGTATCTTCTGTGACTACCTAGGAATACAAACAAAATGGCTAAAATGGAATTTCTGCTCATTTTCATATCCATAGCTTTTAAATTCTGAATTCACGGGGGCAAATCCCAGGCCTGCCGCTTTGTAGCTGTGTGACCACAGACAAGTTTTTTCTTTTCTTTTTAAACTCATTTTCTCAACTGTAAAAGGGAATTAAAAATGACTATCTTTTAGACTTATTGTGATGATGAAAAGAGACAACTTATTTTAAAAACCTACCATAGTGCTTGGCACATAGTAAGTAGCAAATGTTAGGTGTTTCTGCGTTTGCTATTAGCAGTATCACTCCTACTTCTATTGCTACTATTACTACTACTCTGCTGCAGCTACTACTATTACTACTACACTAATATTACTGCTGCTGCTGCTGCTTCTACTATTCCTCTACTACTACTACTACTACTACTACTACTACCACTGCTACTACTACCACTGCTACTACTACTACTGCTACTGCTACTACTACTACTGCTACTACTACTACTACTGCTACTACTACTACTACTACTGCTACTGCTACTACTACTACAAGATAATATCTCAATAAAAGGTCATTTACAAATATTATAATTTGTCTTAATAGAAGCAATTCATAGGTTTCAGAAACAGTTGCTTTCAAATTGTAATATCTCTGTAGTAGATGCCAATCTGACTTTTCTTCTCTTTTCAGGGGTACAACTGTGCTCTTTCTTCCCGTGGAAAAACTTGAGCTTTCTGCCTCTGCGATACTGTCAGCACAGACTGTACAATGACATCATAGACAGGTAGCAAGCAGGAATACGAAAGGGCACATGAGTTAACAACAACAACAACAACAAATATTCAAAAATGTCTGTCTTCTTTCTATGAAATCAAAGCCACAATGAACATCGTGTTCAGCTTTGTGAGAAAGCCACATATGTAACCATAAAATTCAAGCTGTTATCAGTCAAATAAACCTCGTTCATCAGATTTCTGAGGAACATGTGCAAACCTGAGGACACAATTTACTTCCATTAAGTGAGTGAATGTTTTATTCTCTCATTTTGACAATGACATAGGAATTTTCCAGGTGAACAAGCCCTCCTATTAAAACTTGCTGTCTTACCAGATGTATGCTTGAAGAAGGGAACAGTGCAAGCTTTTTGTCAGGAAAGAAATGTGAATAAACTTTGGCTTGGTTAGACCAGAAGGAAAGAAACATTGTGTTTATGCTCAATTCCTTTGCCATTTGCATTAATCGTTCCTTTAGATTTGCATATGAGCAGGCAGATGGAGAGTGGATTCTAGGGAACCATTTGTAAGGAAGCCTAAATGGATAGTCGTTAATATTTAGAGAAGTCCAACTTCTGTTTCTCGATTTCTTAATTTCTAAAATGAAATTCTCATAACATTTAGTATTCATGGATAATAAGGCTGTTGTGATGATTAGGTTAATGACTTAATGGGCTTTGAGATCTTTGATTAAAAGTTGTGGAAATTTAATGATTGCAATTACATTATCACACAGGAAGAATCCCAGTTTTCTTCCATGCAATAAACCTACAATGTGGACCAGATTTTCAGAGGAAGGTGTAATGGGTATGCTTACCAAATTTCATGTACATGTGTAATACTCTCAAAAGCATATAATTGCGTATGCAAAATGGATAATTGCATACAAAATTGCCCATTTGTGTGTGCAATTACCCATTTTATGCACACAAATGCTTGTTTGAAAATCTTGCCCTAAAACTCTAGCTATAGAGAAAAAATCAGCTTGTACACATGGTTTCTGAAACAGAAATTATGGCCTGCCTTTACTGTATAACTGCTGTCAAGTATTTAAGCTGTCTTCCTTTCAGAGTTGATTCAAAATGTATTTCCAGACTGTATTAGAAGGAAGGAATGAAAGATTTTTAAAAAAAATAAACATAGAAACTTTTCATCCAGCTGCCTCAGAAGATGCTGATATAGCTTCTAACACTAGCAGTCAGTGATGAGGGCTGTGTAATCACTGCTGGGTATAAGAGGCTATTGTATGTAGAGGAAAAGGGAATCATATTTGATCAAAACTGTGAAGCATTACATTTTAAAGCTCCCCACTTTTCCATAGTATAGGATGACTGAAAAGAGCAATTAAGTATTGGCTTATTTAAAGGTAGACTGCCTGTTCTTTAATTATTACTAAGACCTGGCCTTTAGATAACTTGAGATTTCTTCTTTAGCAAAGACCCATCTATGATCTCAGTAGCTTTTGGAATATATAAGGGCCTATGAAAGAAAATCAGAATGGTAAGGTGGGAGTGCCTTACAAAATTAGCTTGGCAGCTTAGAATGTGGATTTAACTCATTATGTAGTCTAGTGTTTTCTTTCAACAGAATAATCCAGTGTTACAGAAGTGAACATCCAAAATTGCTATCCCAGGCTTGGTTATTTCTTGTCCAGAGCCTTTGATATAGTGCTGTCTTCCTAATGGTTAATTTACCCTCTCCTCCACTCTATAGTGACTTCTTGTTTTCTCCACTGAGACAACACTTACCCTCTACTAGAAAGTCTTTCATTAGGATATGCCAAACTTCCCAAAGTGTTTCCCTTCATAGCTTCCTTTGCCTGCTATCTGAGCTCAGTCCGTGTCAACCTCTCTGCTGCTTTCATCTAGTTTTCTCGCTTCTTACTTGACCTGTTTTACCAGAAAATCTCTGTCATCCCAAGCCTGGCAAATAGTCTTCTTCCTTTTTTTTCAAAAAAAAAAATTACTACCATGTGACTAAACTTCTCCAGATTGAAAAGAAGTGAAGTGACAATTACCCCACCCAACCTGTCTGTTTAATACTGTGGGAACAAACTTCATCTTACAAAAATCACAAACATCAAAAATAGCGTAGTCTGTATCACTGCAGATTCTTGCCACTAAAGTATTTATCCCATTGTAAGTTGCATGTATAAATAGGTTCAGTTTGTATTGTATTAATGCAAACTCAAGTGGAGGAAATCAGGTGAGAAGATAAGTTGACTTAACATCATATATTGTAGAGAGCATATTACCCGTCTCAGGGAAACACTAGATTTTACTTCAAAATCCCTTTACCATTTACAATGAGCTTCTAAACATATTATTCCATTCAATCCTCTTAACAATTCCAGTGGAAGGTAGAGGAGGTCATAATAGCATCAGTTTTAGAGTTTGTAAACTGAACCTCAGCAAAATTGTTACTTGGCTAAGAAGATATGGCTAGTTAGTGGTGGGGTTATGATTTCTTCAGATTTTATAACTGCAGAATCAGATTATTTCTCCTCCACAATGATGCCAACATTTAGATATTTGAGTGTACACAAAATGAATACTGAATACTGGCATATCCTTACCCCTATCAGAATCACGACAAATCCCTAAAAATAAA
The DNA here is from genome assembly GCA_036589455.1 of Ateles fusciceps. Classification (NCBI taxonomy): domain Eukaryota; kingdom Metazoa; phylum Chordata; class Mammalia; order Primates; family Atelidae; genus Ateles; species Ateles fusciceps. The sequence continues at coordinate 613,594 of JAZHEH010002382.1, forward strand.
ATTATTAAATCTGTATTAATAGCTTGAAATAGATTCAGTTCAGGCACAGTGGCTCTTGCCTGTAATCCCAGCACTTTGGTAGGCCAAGATGGGAAAACTGCTTGAGACCAGGAACTCAAAATCAGCCTCATCAACATAGCAAGACTCCAAAAGAAAAGTTAAAAAAAAAAATTAAAAAGAAATTTTTTTTAATTACAAATATTTATAAAAGACAAAAATTAAAAGAAAAGAAAAATTTTAAAAATTAGCTGGGCATGGTGGCACACTCTTGTAGTCCCAGCTACTATGGAAGTGTAGGCAGGAGGATCTCTTGAGCCCAGAAGTTTGAGGCTGCAGTGAGCCACGATTGTGCCATTTCACTCCAGTCTGGGTAACAAAGTGAGACCCCATCGAAAGAAAGAAAGAAAGAGAAAGAGGAAGAGAGAAGGAAGGAAGGAATGAAGGAAGGAAGGAAGAAGAAAGAAAGGAAAAGAAAGAAAGAAAGAGAAAGAAAGAAAAGAAAAGAAAGAGAAAGGGAAAGAAAGGAAAAGAGGAAGAGAGAAAGAAGGAAGGAATGAAGAGAGAAAGAAAGAGAGAGAGAGAGAAAAGATTCAGCCTTTAAAAGAAAAAAAAAACTTATTTAAAAAATACAATTTTTTTTGCTTGCTAAAGACATTCTTAAAAGTATAGCTCTGGACCTAATTTCTATAGGTTTTCTTAGTCTCAGGTATGTATTCTTTCCATAGTCAGCAGATATCCAACTACTTTATAAGCAAAATTGTATGAAGCAAGAGAACACATGCTAAGCCAATGCTTTAGTATTTGTGGAGAGGGAGAAAGTGTGCTCTCTCCTGGTAATTTCAACTGTAGTTGAAATGGTTTCTAAATATGATTTAAAAAATTGTTCCTGAGGAAATAGATAATCTAATACACTACTCCTGTAGTAGAAATTATCATTAGATATATGCACCATGACTTAGGAACCATTTTCAAGTTCAAGACACAACTTGGAGCACAGACAAGTATTTGCAAAATAGAGCACTTAAAAGCTTCAGAATATCTTCCAGTTGTGTTTAAGCCAAAAAGTTTTAACAATCATAGCATGTAGATAAGAGTTTCCTGATTAAAAAAATGTAATGTTTATTATAGAGCTGAATCATTTATATCTGGCAAATGAATACATTTATAGGAAATAAATATTAAGAGAGAAAACTAACAATTTTTAGCATACCAATTACAATTAAGAAAAGTAAATAGACTATGTCTATGATTTTAAATTGCCAACAGAAATACTTTTACAATTTTGCATATAATTTTACACAAATTCTTTATATCAACATTTGTGCATTTCTCAATGGGTATTAGGATAATTTGTGACAACATGTAATATTTTCTCACTGTCACTTTTGAGAATTCTCAGATATCAAAAGAATATGTCTTAAAAGGGAATAGTCATGACAGAATTATTTTTCTATTATTGTCATATTTATCTTTGAATTATCTGACTTCAACTCTGTTTTTGGAATGAGGCACAAAAAATTAAATACATTTAAACAGAAAGTAAAAAATATATATGAAAAGTGTTGTGTTAATCTGTGATTTGGTGAAAAATTATCTAAGACCAATGTTAAAGGCCAATTTTTAAATATAAGGAAGATTAACTGTATATAGTGTAATTAATTGTACCAATTTGTAAAATATAATCTTTGAAATAATTACAGGTTAAGTTTATCTCTTTTTTACAATATGTGCATTAACCAAGAGAAAAGTAGTTGAAAATAATACCAAAAATGGCTGAAGAAAGTAATCTATGTGAGCTTGCTGAAACATTTTTTTCAGTAATTTCAATTGAGGAGAAGATAAATAATAAGAAGCCCAGTATATCAATAATAAGTCGGAATAAAATAACAGTTGAAAAAAGTTTGAAGTCATATCAAATGGTTCTATTGCAATTAAAACTAGAACCTGCTTAACTTAATTGCTGAGGACACAATACTTATATGGCCAGGAGTCACTTCTGTTTCATTTGCATGACATTGGGATGCAGTCCTCACACCAACAAACTTGAAAGCTGAGTGAAAGGAGGGGGAGTACAAATCCATTCCCCACCTGAAAAGCTCAGCTCATAGCCAACGTCTTACCGATGCTTCACAAACATTTCTTTACACATAAAGCATCATTCTGTTGCTTGAATAAACAAAAGAGAGGAAGTCCTACAGAAAAACACACTAAAAACTGAAAAACAGAAAGATTTTGTGAGCTTAAAAAATTGTTAGTGTTTTTATAAAATGCAATTGGAATTGTTTTGTAAAAGTGAGATTACAAAAGGCAGAGAGAAGACTGATGGGGTGAAAGTAAAGGCTGTAATTTAGCTTTTGTCATGTTTCATATGTGTTTTGCATAGTGAATGTGAGAGATTTGGTTTCTAGCAATGTTTACAATGACAACATTTGGGGTTTTATCTAGATTGGGTGGGGACAGGGACACTATTATTAACAATGGTGCAACCTAAACAAAAGAACACAGGAGAGCCTCTGAGGACCCTGTTGTCACATTCCACCAACTCGTGGTTATGAAATTACGTGTTGGTTTCATCACATCACCATATGTTCATATATAATGAAAAGAAGTCTTTCAAGTTTGCATATCTGGTAAACAGTAAACTTGCTCTGACCCCTCCCTCTCAGCATTTATTCCCTTTTCACTCTCTCTTTCTGACCTGTCAGCCCATCATCCCATGATGCCTACACTTTGAACACACACACACACACACACACACACACACACACACACACATATATCAAAACAGGGGATAGTATACCAGGCTGAGTTGTAAATACACATTTCAAATTTGAACAATCATGATCCCTCAACTTCTGAGAGCTATTACTAATTAGTTATTACTCAAAAAGAGCATCAGCTATCTGCTGCCATAATAATGCTACATAACAAACCATTATGAAACTCAATATCCTAAATTAATAGCCATGGACTATTGCTCAGAAGTCAATTGTGTTGGCTGGGAAGTTCTCATATTAGTTGAGCTTGACAGGGCTCACTCATAGATCTGCAGATCAGTGGATAATATGCCTGACACTGGCTTTCTCACATTACTGAGATTTCATCTGGGGCCACTGGACTGAATAGTCTCTGTTCTACAAGGTCCCATGACCTCCAGCAGGACAGCCTAGTTCTGCTCTTAGGAGAGAGATAGGGGTCCCCCCCAAAAAAGTACAGGTGTGTTGTGTCTCTTGAGGCCTAGACTCCGAACAGGATCATCATCTGCTACAAATCTTTGGCCAAATGAAGTCACACAGCTAGCACAGATTTAAGAAGTGGGAAATCAGCTTTTAGCTATTGATGGGAGGAGCTGTAAAGTCACATTGCTAAGGGCATAGATCCTAATAGTAGTAGAGATTTATGCCATTTTTGTAATCAATCCACCACAAAAATATTCTAATAAAAGAGGAGTCCAAAAATTCAAGTATCACCCAAAATTAGAATCTCCTGATTTGCACAATATGTGAATGCTTATGAAATAGGCTTTCAAAGGGAGGACCAGGACATATCTGCTCCCAGATACCTGCATGATTTTCTCTCTCAAATTATTTTCTTTCTGCTTAAACTTCACCTATCCTCCACTCTGTCTAATTGTCCTTTCTAGCACTTATCACCACATGATATATACTATTTATCACTTATCCTGTCTGCCCCCCACTAGAATGTGAGTTCCTTGAGCTCAGGAATTTTGTCCATCTTGTTCACTGCTGTATCCACAGCACCTAGAAAAATGACAGAATAGATGCTCAATAAGTGTTTGTTGAATGAGTGTCTTAACAGACCAAGGCTATTGAGACCCCCCTAGGCACTACTTCAAGAGCTAGGCATAAAAAGGCACCGATACTGAAGACTATTGGTGGTTATATGTGGGTCTGACTTATGCACTGGACTAGATCAAGCCACATCTCTGTTTCTGACTTCCTTTCACGTGTTTAAGAATCAACAGTCTTCATTCTGTTGGGAACTGCTTTGAGGCAGAAGCCTCATATGTCATGTTCATAAGTTCTATTTAGAACCCCATCCACAGTGAAAACACTGCCTTAATTTACTACAAATCTATGCGATTCTCAATCTGTGTAACAATGATTCTTGCTTTAGGAAGAAGTCATAAAATGATGAAAAGTCTGATTGCGTTGTGAGCACAAGACCTAGGTTCAAAGCTAATTTCTACTTTGGTTGTGACTTTGGAGAATCTAATTCTCCTATGAGACTCTTTTTCTCATACTTGTAAGATAAATGATAATACCTATTGTACCTAAGCTCATAGTGGTCAGTCTTCCTAACAGAAAACTGGGTCCACAGAAGTGGAACACCAGTAGCCAAGCTTGTACTAGATGACCCATTCCCAGTCATATTTGACTGGCCTGGAATCTAACCCAGGTAGACTCTATCTCCCCATTTCACTTACCCTTGAAATTGGAAATGAACTTGGGGACTATGGACTTCCATCTTCTGCCATGAAGAATGAGCAACAAATAATTATTCTGAAGAATGTCAGAGATAAAACAAGACCCTCAGAAAAAAATCAGAGTCAAGAAATGAGGGGGAAAGTGCTTCCTCACTTCCTGACAAATTTTAATTTTCTCAATTCAATTCTTTTCTGAGGATTTTTCAATCACACCTTTGGATGTCATAAAACACTCTTGTGTCCTAACAAGGAATGTCCTTTTTCTTTGTTGATCTATTTCATGTTTCTTTCAGTTATTTGCAATCAAAATATCTAAATAAATCTACTTATCCTTGCTGTTGTTGCAAGGATTAAGTGATAAGGCCTCAAAAATGCCCAGCAAGCTGTACATTAATTATTTAACTCTATTGGAACTATGCCTCACCCTAACCCTAATCTGTGTATTATTTCTGTCTGGGTTCTCAATAACTCTACTCCCTGCTGACTTGGTGCAATCTGAGAAGGTTCTTGTACTAAACTTGCTCCGAATCTACTTAATACATCTTGTTTCTTTTCTACTAACCCATGCACTTTTAAAGATGTGCTTACTTTTTTTTATCACACAGAGGAAGCTCAGAGATACAGAATATCTGCTCTCACCTCACTGGAGACTTTGTTCCTGCCTTCATAGTAGCCAAAGTGGCTGGAATGCTAGGTCTGACGTTTGCTAGCAGTGTAGACATGGGTAAGACACTTAACCCATCTTGTTTCTGTTTCTTCTGAAAAATGGTTTTCACAATAGTACCCACTAAATAAATTGTTGTGAGGCTTCAACAACTTACCGTGAAAAAAGCATTTTACTGCAGCTCTTTGACATTGAGCTACTTTAGTCCTAGAATACCTAGAGCACATCTCAGTCAATAAATACCTATTAATAGTCTTAACACACCCCCTTTCAAAGATATATTATCATTTGTTGATAGCATTAACTGAAATTAACAGATACTAACACACTCATTCTGATTATTCCTATTACTTATATTTTGTTAATACAGAGGTATCCGATAATTTTGTACTTCCTAGTAAATTCAATTTATATTTAGAATGTTTTTAAATTTAATTTTTAATTATTATAGATACATAAAAGTTGTACATATTTATGGAGTGTATGCAATATTTTGATACAAGCATACAATGTGTAATGATCAAATCAGTGTAATTGGGGTATCTATCACCTCAAGAATTTATCATTTATTTGTGTTGGGAACATTCCAATTCCATTCTTTTAGTTATTTTGAAATATACAAAAATCATTTTTAAGTATAGTTACCCTATTGTACTACCTAACACTAGATCTAATTCCTTCTACTTAACTGTATTTTTCTACCAATTAACCATTCCCTCTGTATCCCTCGCTGCTCATTACCCTTCTTAGCCTCTGGTAACCATCATTCTACTCCACATCTCTTTTGAGTTCAATTATTTTATATCCCACATATGAATGAGAATGTGCAATATTTGTCTTTGTGCACGTGGCTTATTTCACTTAACATAATGTCTTCCAGTTCCATCCATGTTATTGCAAATGATAGAATTTCATTCTTTTTTTCCTTTTAATTATAGTGTAAATTCCTTAAGGATAAGAGCTACATCAGAGTTATTTGCTTCCTCTCACAGCAGTTGTTAGCTATGTTCTATACTTGATTCACAAATTTTTTTCAGTTTTTCACTTATCTTAATTTAAAAGAATTACTATTTTAGAATACGATATAATTTAGATTTATGTCACTGTGATGTCTTGAATCTGTCTTAGAAATGGAAGAATCAAGCTTGTAATATATTTATTTGTTTATTTAGGGTGTGCTTATATTTTGCAAATACTACCTCAGAGATTTTCCTCCAGCTTTTTATCTTCATTGTGATATTCTTTTAACTGGACATGATTTTATCGTATGTAGTAAAAAATGTAGCACTAGAAACAAAATTCCCTAGAGGTTAGATCAGAGTGATAAAGAAATGTACCCTGTAGAGTTCCCATTTGTTTAAACACAGATTTTTCTAGAAAATGTAATAAAACTATTCCAACTAAGTATTTTCTTTGAGAAACACATTGTTTAAGCTAAAACGTGTTTGCCACTGTCAGGCCTCACGATAGTTTATAGCTTTTTGTTCTAAAGGGATTTACAGTGAATTTAGTTATCAGATTCCTACAGATGGGGCCTTATAGCATGTTGATTAAGTGTTTCTGCTTACATACAAGTGGTTAGTACCTTAAAGACTATTTCCTCTGTTGAGCTGTTTGGTAAAATCTTTAAGCAACAGAAAGGGCCTTCTCTTTCTATGTCTGCTCTTCTGTTTAAATTATAATATTGTTTCAAGGGATTTATCCATATGCTAACTAATGTAAACAAAATTATCCTTCTCCTGTATTAGTTCCAAAATTATGAATTTACATATAAATTCATTTAATTTGAAGTTTGTTTTGTATTATCTTAGGAGTAATAATTTATATTACTACATGCTATTCTTTGTCTCTTAATCAGTATACACCTCACCAGAATTTTGATAATTTAAAAGTAATTATTATTACATGACATGCACAGGCAATGTCTTTCATATTCAAGCAACAAACTTAATTAGTGTTTAGTTGGATTCCAAGCTATTCACACAGAATTGTACTTACCTATTCTTTCCAGATGTTCAGGGTTATATTTTTTTCAACCATCTGTCATTTAAACACTATAACTATACAATAATATTACCTGATATGTTATCTTAAACAATTATCTCTGCATCAGTTTTCTAATACCTTCTAGATCTCTACTATCATTTATGTGTGCTTTTTCCATGGATTTCAATTTAATAATTTTATATATAAGCTTTAGGCACAACAAGAAAGTGATTCAAAAGAGCTTCTTGGTATACAGAGTATTTGAATGATATGCACTATGCGGTTTTCTGGAATGTTTATTTCCACCTTTTATGGTCATATTTCTAAAGGACCAGACATATCTTCTGCTGTAAAATGTTTCATATAAATATCATGGAGAAGTAGAAACATTTAATAGTTGGGGGAAGTATGTAAATTGAGGCTTTTGTAAGGACAATTTAGTCATATGTATCAGAACCTCTCACAAATCATGGATGTGTTTGCTTCTATGAGCAACTACACAATTCATCTAAGAATTTACACTTAGGAAATAATCATGGATGTGTAGCAAACTTTATAGAAGGGTGCCCACTACAAAATCGCTTACAGAAATAAAACCTAGGGGGAGAAGGTTGAGAAAGACAGCAGAGTAGAAAGCTCTACTCATTATCTGTCCCCCAGCAAGGACACCAAATTAACAACTATCTACCGAGAAGAAAATATGTTCATAAGCAACAAAAATCAGGCGTGCATTCATAGTAGCTGGTTTTAACTTTATATCACTGAAAGAGGCACTGAAGAAATAAAAACCCATCCTACTTGCCAATGCCACCACTGGCAGCAGCAGTGCCACGGTGTAGAGAGCTTTTCTGGGCACTGGGAGAGGGAGAACACAGCAATTATGAGGCAGTGAACTCACTGATGTCCTGTTAGAGCAAAAAGGAAAATGAGACCAAGCTCAGCAGACACCTGCCCATGTAGGGAGCATTTAGACCAACACTAGACAGAAGGGAATTCCTGATCCCAGTGGTTCAACTTATTTCTTACAAACCTCACCATTAGGGGCTATAGCACTCTGTGTCTCCAAGTCAACTTGAAAGGCAATCTAGGCCATAAGGACTACAACTCTTAGGCGAGTCTTAGCACTGAATTTGGCCCAGATACAGTGGACTGTGGGGGCATGAGACATACTGAGATACCAGCTGGGGCAAGGGAGTTCTGGCATCACTCTTCCTCTAATGCCAGGCTACACAGTTCACGGATCCAAAACAGACCTCTTCCTTCTGCTTGAGGAGAGAAAGGGAAGAGTGGTGAGGACTGTGTCATGCATCTAGGGTACCAGCTCACTGACAGCCTGATAGGGCACCACTTGGAGTCCTCGGGCCCCTGTTCTAGGCCCTAGGTTCCAGACAGCATTTCTAGATGCACCGTAGGCCAGAAAGGAACCCCCTGCCTTGAAGTAAAGGACCCAGTACCAGCAGCATTCATCACCTGCTAGCTGAAGAGTCCTTGGGCTCTGAACCAGCAGTGATACCCAGATACCATATCGTGGGCATTGGGTAAACCTCTGAGACTTGCTAGCTCCAGATGAGACATGGTATGTACCCAGCTGTGGTGGCTATGGAACAAAACTCCTGCTTGAGAAAAGCAGAGAGAAAAGTAAAGGAGACTTTGTCTTGCACCTTAGTTACCAGCATGACCACAAGAGGGTAGAGCACCAAGTGGGCTCTTGGGGTCCCTCATTCCAGGACTTGACTCTTGCAAGGCATATCCAGACCTGCCCTGGGCCAAAGGGGGAGCCCATTTCCTGAAGGGTGAGTAACAGGCCAGTAAGCATACCCGACAAGCTGACTTAAGAGACCTTGGACCTTAAGGGAACAATGGTGGTAGTCTGACAGTACTCCTCATGGTCTGTGGTGGCAGTGGCTACAGAGTGAGACTTCTTTGCCTTTGGAAAGGGGGAAGTAAGAGTGAAAAGCTCAGCCACAATGCAACAGAAACCCAGGTAGATTTCTAAGGATTTTGACTCTAGTCCTTGACTCCTGGATGGCACTTCTGGACCCATCCAAGGCTTGAACGACCTTGCCTCCTTGAAGGGAAGGACACAGGCCCAGCTGGCATTGCCACATACTGATGGTAGAGCCCCAGGGCCTTGAGTGGATATAGGCCAAAGCCAGGGAGTGGTTATAGCAGGCCTTGGGTAAGACCCGGTGCTGTGCTGGCTTTACATCTAACCCAGTGCAGTCATAGTGTTGGTGTCCACAGGTGTGCTTGTGTCACTGCACCCCCAGTTTTAGGTGGCTCAGAACAGAGAGATTCTGTACATTTGAGAGAAAGTAAGGGAAAAGGGCAAGAATCTCTGCCTGGAAATCTAGAGAAGAAGAACAGAAATCACTATGCTTATATCACACAAAATAGATTTCAAGACAAAAACTATAAGAGACCAAGAAGGTCACTATATAATGATAAAGAGGTCAATTCAGAAAGAAGATATCACAATTTTAAATATATATGCACCCAACCATGAAGCACCCAGTTATATAAAGGAAATATTATTACAGTTAAAGAGAGAGATAGGCCACAGTACAATAATGGAGACTTCAACAGCCCTCTTCCACACGGCACACACCTTCTGGACAGAAACTCAACAAAGAAACATCAGACCCAAGGAAAAAAAAAAAGAAACATCGGACTTAATGTACACTACAGATCAAATGCATCTAAAAGACACTTACAGAAAATTTTATCCAAGAGCTGCAGAATACACATTCTTTTCCTCAGTACATGAATCCTTCTCAACAAGAGACCATGTGTTAGATCAAAAAACTAGTATGAAATCATTCAAACCGATTAAAATAATATCAAGCATATTCTCTGATAACAATGGAATAAAACTAGAAAATAACAAAAGGAATTTTGGAAACTATATGAATACATATTAATTAAACAGTATGCTCCTGAATGACCAGAGGGTCAATGAAGAAATTAAGAAGGAAATCAAAAATTTTCTTGAAACAAATTATAATGAAAACACAACATACAAAACTTATGAGATACAGCAAAAGCAGAGAGAAGTTTATAGTTGTAAGTGCCTACATCAAAAAAGAGGAAAAACTTCAAGTAAGCAATCTATGCATTTTATGTAACTACAAAAGCAAGATAAAATCAAAACCAAAATTAGTTGAAGAAAAGAAATACTAAACATCAGAGGGGGAAATAAATGAAATGGAAATCGGAAAAAATACAGAAAATGAATGAACCACAAAGTTAGTGTTTTGAAAAGTTAAACAAAATTGAAAAACCATTAGCCAAACTCACTCTGAAAAAAAGAGAAACAATGCAGATAAATAAAATTAGAAATGAAAAAAGAGATTTTACAACTGATACTGCAGAAATTCAAAGGACCACTAGTGGCTACTATGAGCAACTGTATGCCAATAAATTAGGAAATCTAAAAGAAATGGACAAATTTCTAGATAAATGCAACCTATCAAAATTGAATCAAGAAGAAATCCAAAACCTGAACAGACCAATAACAAGTAATGAGATCAAAGCCATGTTAAAAAGTCTCCCAGTAAAGAAAAACCTGGGACCCAATGGCTTCACTGCTGAATTCTACCAAACATTAAAGAAGTGCTAATATCAATCCTACTCAATCTATTTCAAAAATTAAAGGAGGAGGGAGTATTTCCAAACTCATTCTTTGAGGCCATTATTACCCTGATACCAAAACCAGACAAAGACACATTATAAAAAGAAAACTACAGGCCAATATGTCTGATGAGTATTGATGCAAAATACTTAACAAAATACTATCAAACAGAATTCAACAATACATTGGAAACATCAGTCATCATGACCAAGTGGGATTATCCCTGAAATGCAAGAATGGTACAACATACACAAATCAATCAACATGATATATCATACCAACAGAATGAAAGATTAAAACCAAATTATCACTTCAATTGATGCTGAAAAAGTATTTGATAAAATTCAATGCCCATTAATGATGAAACCCCTCAAAACTTGGCGATGGAAGGGAAATATCTCAGCATAACAAAAGCTATTATATAAGATACCCACAGCTGGTTTTATAATGAATAAGGAAAAGCTGAAAGCCTTTCCTTTAAGATCCAGAACACTACAAGGATGCCCACTGCCACTAGTGTAATTCACCATAGTACTGGAAGTCCTTGCTAGAGCAATCAGACAAGAGGTCAAACAATTTTATATAAAAAAATCTAATAATCCAATAAAAAATGGACAAAAGATTTGAATACAGAAAGATATAAAGGGCATCCAAGTTGGAAAGAAAGAAGTCAAATTATCGTTGTTTGCTAACAATATGATCTTATCTTTGGAAAAACCTAAAGACTCCACAAGAAAACTATTAGAACTGATAAACAAATTCAGTAACGTTTCAGGATACAAAATCAACAAACAAAAATCAATAGCATTTCTGTACGTCAACAGTGAACAATCTGAAAAAAAAAAAAGGTAATCTCACAGCCACAGATAAAATTAAATACCTAGGAATTAACACAACCAAAAAAAGAATGAAAACTATAGAACACTGATGAAAGAAATTGAAGAGAACCCTCAAAATGGAATGATATTCCATATTTATAGATTGGAAGAATGAATATTGTTAGAATGTCCATATCATTCCCTGATTTCAATTTATACTACAGAGCTATGGTAAGAAAAACAGCATAATACTGGCATAAAAACAGACACATAGACCAATGGAACAGAATAGAGAATCTAGTAGCAAATCCACACACCTATAGTGACCTCACTTTTGACAAAGCTGCCAAGAAAATACAATGGAAAAAAGCCTCTTCAATAGACTGGATATCCATATGCAAAAGAACATAGACCCCTATCTCTCACCCTATACAAAAGTCAAATCAAAATGGATTAAAGACTTAACTCTAAGACGTCAAATTATGAAACTACTATGAGAAAATATTGTGGAAAATCTCCAGGATATTGGTCTGGACAAAGACTTTTTGTACAGTACCCCACAAGCACAGGCACCCAAACCAAACATGGACAAGTGGAATCACATCAAGTTAAAAAGCTTCTGCACAGCAAATGAAACAAAAAAGTGAAGAGAAAACCCATAGAATGCCAGAAAAGATTTGCAAACTATCCTTCTGACAAGGGATTAATAAGCAGTATATACAGAGTAGTCAAACAACTCTATAGGAAAAAATCTAATGATCCTGATGAAAAAATAGGCAAAAGGTATGAATAGACATTTCTATAAAGAAGACATACAAACGGCAAACAGGTATATGAAAATGTGCTCAACATCATTGAGCATCTGAGAAATGCAATTAAAATGGCTCATATACAAAAGACTGGCAATAGCAAATGCTGGTGTGGATGTGGAGAAAAGGGAACTCTAGTACGCTGTTGGTGGGGATGTAAATTAGTACAACCACTTTGGAGAACAGTTTGGAGGTTCCTCAAGAAACTTAAAATAGAGCTACTATATGATCCAGCAATCCTACTACTGAATATTTACCCCAAAGAAAGGAAATCAGTATATAAAAAAGATACCTGCACTGTTATGTTTGTTGCAGCACTGTTTACAATCGTTAAGATTTGGAAGTGAACTAAGTGTTCATCAACAGGTGAATAGATAAAAATATATATATACAGTGCATATACACAATGAAGTACTATTCAGCCATAATAAATAATGAGATTCAGTTATTTGTGGCAACATGGATGGAAATGGAAATCATAATGTTAAATGAAATAAGCCAGACACAGAACAACATCACATGTTCTCACTTACGTGTGGGATGTAAATATAAAATCAATTGAACTCATGGACATAGAGAATAGAAGGATGGTTACCAGAGGCTGGGAAGAGTAGTGGCAGTTGGGGGAGAAGTGGTGATGGTTAATCGGTACAAAAAATAGAATGAATAAGACCTATTATTTGATAGCACAATAGGGCAACAATATTCAATAATAACTTAATTATATATCTTAAAATAACTTAAAGAATGTGATTGCATTGTTTGTAACTCAAAAGATAAATCCTTGAGGGAATGGATATCCTGTTCTCTGTGATGTGGTTAATTCACATTTCATGTCTGTATTAAAACATGTCATGCACCCCATAAATATACACACCTCATATGTACTCACAAGAGTTAAACTTTTTTTTTAATTAAAAAAAAAAGAAATTTAAACTTGAAAATAGCTCAAATATTTGTCATATAATAACATGACAATAATGATTACCTCTGACAGCTGGGATATGGGGTCAATTTATTTTCTTCTTTTTGTTTACTGTATTAATTAGTATTCTACAGTGAATATTTATTATCATTTTTATAAACAGAAATAGAACTACTTATTCAGTTTTTCACTGTTGTAGCTTTTCTCCTCTTGACTCCTGATTGAAATGATCCTGACACTTTGGCGTTCCCCAGATAAGACTATTTAGCTGGTCTAAGTAATGATTTCTAAATCCTAATCACATTGAAGTGTGGCTGTGGATGTGGATGTGGATGTGTGTGTAACCTTGACTAAGTCCTAGAAAATCCCTGATCTCATCGCCTCATCAATTAAATTGGCTTAATAATAACTTAAATGACTATGTGTAAGTGCCTAAACAAGCTGATACCTTGAGGTCCCTTCTACAAAGATCTTAGATTATACAAAATCATGAAGAAAAATCACCATTCAAGGACTGTAAGGAAAACTTTATTAGCATTAATATAAGACAACCGACAGCATGACAATAAGCCCCTAACAACAGCATTTAAAGAAAAATATTTTTTTCGTCAGATCAGGTTGATTTACCATGAATCTAATCTATACTGTGATGGGAGCTAGTAATGTGTTCACATGGTCATTATGTATTTGCAAAATTTTAACATACAAGATGTTTTAGCCACAATCTATTATGATCATTATCTTTTCAACTCTAATTTTTAAAAATGTAAACATTTTTAAAATTAAATTTACTTTTTATATATGGTTATAACAAATTATTTATCATCCAAAATATTCAAAGTATTTGTTATATTTAAATAATACAAATTAAATTTAATGAACAGTAAAATTTTAAATCAAATTTAAACAAATAAAAGTTTAATTTTACCACAGTTTTATAAATGTAAGTATATTTTGTAACATATCTTTATAAGGAAAACTATTAATAATTCCATTCTTCAATGTAAATCAATATCATACTTCATATCTGTTAAATCTATACTTCTATAATTGTAAATGTAGGGCTTATATAAATTATTTAATATTGCAAAATATTCCTAAGCTGCCATGTGTGAAAGCCATGCTAATACCTGAACATTTTCAAAGCTATAAATTTGAACATGAACTGAAGAAATAAAATGGACCCTCAGAACTACTGAGATTTTATACTAAATTTTGCAAGAATCTATTATTTTATATCTGAAATGAAAGATTTTATTATCTACTTTTTACAAAGTTTATTCAGATAAGAACTACATAGATATAGGCAAAAGACATGAAAAGTCATTTCATTCTAAAGGAGGTGTATAAGGTAAACAACCATGTGGAAACTTGATCATCTGACTAATAATAAATGTAACAGTCACTACAATAAGAGCAAAGTATTATTCTTCTATTAAATTTGAAAAGTATTTTAGGTATTTTTTTAAGCTTATTAAGGGAAGCAGAATAGAGAAACTGGCATAATCATACCTTTCTGGTGGTGAGGGAAATTGGCACAATTATTCTGGATATGTATTCAAAATTTTATTAATGTATTCAGAGACATAAAATTACTCATATCCATTCTTTTAATAATCTTACTCAAGAAATTGCTTTAAGAAACCTATTCAAAAAAGAAGAAAAATTCCCTATACACAAAAATATATAGATCTTTGTATTAGAAAATTGGATACAACATTGGTGGTTTCACATGGGAGAAAAAATAAGCGGTTATGTTACATCACATGTGCAAAGCATCTATTAAAAATTATAAATAAAAATTCTAGAAAATGAAAAAAACTTTTTTAAGTGAAGAAACAGCATCAAATTGAAGACACGGTATGCTTAAATGATGTAAAATATTCCTACATATGGCTCAAGACTTGCCAGAGAACGGAGGATTAAAAATAGCTATAAGACTGTGTGCATTTTTTTCTTTTCTAACTTTCTACATATTACAAGTAATTTTATTTTAACTTACATCTATATCCAACTTACAGGTCATTGTCTCTCACTTCCGTATGCCTAGTGCCAATCCAGAAAATATCCTGACCCTCCATCTTCTCTTCATAAGTGATGGCAAAATTCCAACCCTGGATAAAACAATGTCTACTTTCTCTGTGCCTACACACGGACAGCTGATTGCTGTCAGAGGAAATGATATGACCAAGATTTGGGTAGGACTCTAAATTAATGGTTATGAACCTCAAATAAGTCCCCAGCTACTCTGGCTGTTTTAATGTATTATTTCTGTTTGCCCTCCCATGTCTTACAGTGATTATTTTAAAATTAGTTCCATTAATTTCACATATCTAATGTGTCCTCCTCCTCACTCACTTTCAGCACATTATTTCACCGAGAAAATAGAAGCCACTGAATAGAAATACTTTAACTTCCATATATCACATCTGAAAACCTATCTGAATCTAAGATATAGCATAGCATAATGGTTAAGAACATAACCTCTAAAACTAGATCTCCTATGTCTGAAACCTAGCATTGTCACTTACTAGCTGTGTGATTTGAGAAAAATAATTTAACCTCTCTTTAATTCTATCTTCCCATCAGTTAGCTAGAGATAATAATAGCCCTACATAAAACTGTTAGAACCATAAAAGAATTTAGCTTTTGTAAATATAAAGGATTCAATAAATGTTAACTGTTATTATCTGAACCCATCCTTTTCACCTTTCATTTTTATTACATTCATAAATTGTCTCTGAAAAAATAAATTAAAAAAGAAAGAAATGATCTAAGTTATCATATCTGCTTCTCCAATCTTTTATACTTTGTGGTTTGGGTTGAAGTTTACTAAGAAAATTTAGTCACACACAGATTTTAGATGGAAAGGGATGGAAGAAAAGTATTTTACTCATCTTCAGATATAACTGTGGATATTCTTTACTTCTACACTTGACACATGGTAGTTTCTTAAAGATTAGTTAAAATGTGGAATCTGAAGCACTAACAATGAACTTTTTGTACTTCATTACTTTAAAAGTAACTGATATATGTTGCACATTGAATAAATATTTTATCCATGAATGATTTCATATCGTCTTAGTGATAATTTTGAAAATATTTATTCATTGATGTATGCAGAGCTTTCAAATGTTGACACATTCATTTATATAGTATCAAAAATCACATTAGTTAATAACATCACAGATATCATCACAAAATGTGTAATTAGTTGAAAGATACTAGGTTAACAGTGGTAGATAAAAATTTTTCAAAATTCCAAATTTCACTTGAAGGATCAAATTTTATTTTCAAGTGACAGGCTGACTCCATCCAGTTTCAGCAATTTTCTTGCCCAATAGTAGTCTTAATAACCACAGTTTGACAGTTATTCATTAAGATAAGTATGTTGTACCATGTAAAAATAATGGCTAGTTCAGCTGGCAACTAATCATACACGTGTTTTTCTTTGAGACAACCATTAGGCTTTAGTACACAGCAGAAGTCCTTTTTATATATTTCCCATTTAGTCACACAAAATACTAAAAAAATAGGTAATAAAAATTGATATTTAATAAAATTAATGTTTTACTGCTTCATCAAAGCCATTCTTAGATAAAACTGGCTTTTGTTTTTACTGTGAATTCAGGGTGTTAAATAATACAACAAATACGCATATAGTTTACTGCCACTGACTTGACTGGTGCTAAGGTATAACGTTTTATCTATCATTTCTTTTTGCACCATCATTTTAAATGTCAACATGGTATAAAAGGTAAAGAGTGTGTTAATATTGTTACGAAAATAGTTTTTACCTCAAGGTTTCCCTGAAAGGATCTCAGGAACCTCAAAGTTTCCATGGACTACATTTTGATAATCACTAGTGTTGTCCCAAATACTTTCCATATGGATATCCAATTCACCAAGCACAATTTACTGAAAAGACTCCTTTCTTCATTGTATTACAGTATCACCTTTGTCAGTCAGGTTCCTGTATATGTATGGGTCTGTTTCTTGGCTCTTTTATGTGATCCATTGCTTCGTTTCTTTATGCTTCTGACAGTATCATATTGCCTCAGTTCCTATTGTTTTATAATATGTCTCAATAACTGGTAGTTTATGTCCTAAAGCTTTGTTTTCTTAATACACCCTTCTCTGCTCTTGATCTTTTGCATTTTCATTTGAGTTTCATAATCAGTTTAAAAATTATCTCAAAAACCCAGCTAATATTTTTATTGTGATGGCATTAAATTTGTAGAATTATTTGGAAAAATTGCACATTTGCAGTGTAGAATTTTCTAATTCATCATCACATATACCTCTATTTCTATAGATATTTCTTAGTTTCTCTCAATTATAATCTTTCGGTTGTCAATACAGACGTCTTGCAAATCTTTCATTTGATATAGTTTTTAAGTACAACCAGAATTTTTTTTAGATTTCTTACATTTTAATTGTGAAAAAATAAAATCGAATTAAAATTTACCATCTTAACCATTTTTAAAGGGTACAGTTCAGTCGTGTTAATAAGTATATTTACATCGTTGTGCAGTTAATCTCCAGAACTCTTTCATCCTGCAAAACTGGAACGGTACCCATTAAACAGTAACTCTCCATGGGACTCTCTCTTCAGCCCTGGGTAGCCACCATTCTACTTTCTCTCTCTATGACTTTTACTATTCTAGGTACTTCATACGAGTAGATTCATACAACATTTGTCCTTTTGTGTCTGGCTTATTGTCCTTCAAGGTTCACCTATACTGTAGCATATAGCAGACTTTCATTCCTCTTTATGGTTGAATAATATTGCATCATATGCATAAACCACATTCTATTTATCAGTTAATCTTTTGATGGACATTTGGGTTGTTTCTACCTTTTAGCTATTGTGTTGCTATGAATAATGATGTAAAAGTATCTGTTTGATTCCCCTGTTTTCAATTATTTTTGATGCATACCTAACAGTAGAATTACTGGAAAATATGGCAATTCTGTATTTAACTTTTTGAGAAACTGACATAGTACTTTCCATAGTGGCTGCATCATTTTATATTTCAACAAGCAATGTTGGATGGTATTTTTTATGAAATATATTTTGACTTGTATGATGTTGCTACATAGACTCCTTTGGATTTTCTAGATACACAATCATGTCATATACAGGTAATGAGAGTTTTATTATTTCCTTTCCAAACCTTATACATTTTATTTATTTATTTATTTATTTATTTATTTTTCTTCTTGGATAGACTGGCTCTGCTAATAAAGTCCCATATAAAAGTGGTGATTCTTTGGGAGGCCGAGACGGGCAGATCACGAGGTCAAGAGATCAAGACCATCTTGGCCAACATGGTGAAACTCTGTCTCTACTAAAAATACAAAAATTAGCTGGGTGTGGTGGCGTGCGCCTGTAGTCCCAGCTACTCGGGAGGCTGAGGCAGGAGAATTGCTTGAACCCGGGAGGCGGAGGTTGCAGTGAACCAAGATCACGCCACTGCACTCCAGCCTGGCACCTGGCGACAGAGTGAGACTCTGTCCCCACCCCAAAAAAAAAAAAAAAAAAGTGGAAGTGGTGATTACAAGCTTCTTTATCACATTCCAGAGTTCAGTAAAAAAGTTTCCAAAATTTTCTGGTTGAGTATAATATGTACTGCAGAGTTTTTGTAGATGCCCTACATCATATTTTTCTTCTAATTTGGTCTTGAGGCCTCTCTCTGAAGAGTGGGTCAAAATTCTAGCCCTGTCCTGATGAATTTCCAACAGATTTGTTCATGAATATTTAATGTGTCTTTCATAGCATACTCTCTTTATCCTGGTGAATGGCCTAATGTCTAAGTGTCTGACTCATCACCAGGTGCTCCTCTCACAGGAAACTTGTGTATACTTACAGATGCTCTCGTGGCTCCTGTCTGACTTATGTCTAGTTTATTCTTACCAAGATAGATGGAGAGCCTTGACTACGAAAAACGTTAAGTTTGGGTGTGTCACTAAAATGAGAAACAGAGGAGACAACGCAACAAAACACATGAAATAACAAAAGTATTATAGAACTTACAGATTCCAGAGGGAAGAAGGCAGCACACCTCACAGGACCAACAGGAAGGGAAGAGCTTTTGGAACATGTATGCTCAACCAGCAGGTGGGGTGCAAGATAGAGAGAGAAAGATGGACCCGGGGGGCAAACATTTATTGGAATTCAGAGAATTACCCAAGTAGATTTCCTGCAGGGAGTTCTAATTTGTGAGTTTAGAGCAAGCAGACATAAGTTCTATGGATCCATGCTGTGACTAAGAGTTCACTTGAGTGTATCCATGCAGTCCATTCGAGGCATGGGGGTCAGTGGGGCAAGTCAAGTAGGTTGTATCTTGCTGTCCCATAGGGAGGTGGTCACCAGGTGGTGGTTGTATAAGGTAAATATCTAGATAGAACGCATCGAGGAACATAGCAGGTAGAGAACTGGAAACTATGTCAAGGGTGACTAAGCCCTCCTTCTGGTATGAGAAATCCAATTCATATTCCAAACAGATGTTGAGGCAACATAAAATTATGAGAACTCACTATACCCTGTGGGGTAGACAGAACGATATTCTAAGAAGATACTCATGTTCTAATCTCTGGAACTCATGAATATATTAGATTATATAGAAATTGGGTCTTTCAGATATAATTAATACTTACAGGTCCTAGAATAGGGAGATTATCTAGATTATCTGGGTGGTCCTAATCTAATCACAGAGTACTTTCTCTAGAGTTAGAGATGAAATGTAAGAGGAGGTAGGAAAAAATGCAGAAGAATAGAAACTCAGAGAGATTGCAAGCATGAGAAATATTCGATGTACCATTGCACTAGGACCATTTATAAGAACTAGATAGCAGCCTCTGGAAGCTAAGGACACCCCCCCAGGTAAAAGCCAGAAAGGAAATAGGAATCTCAGATCTTACAAGCACGACGAATTGAATTTGTCTAAATCTACGAGTGAGCTTAGAAGCTGATCCTTTTCCAAGCCTCCAGTAAGGAATGAGGACTTGCCAATACCTGAATTTCAGCCAAGTCCACCCAGACATCTGAACACAGAAACTGTGAAATAATTTGTGTTGTTTAAGCTGCTAAAATTGTGGACATTTTTATGGCAGCAGTAGATAACCAACACATGCCCTTCATCTGATTAAAAAAAAATTCTTTCTAGTCTTAATTTGCTTAGAGTTTTATCATGAAGAGATGCTGTTTTTTTGTTTTTTTTCAAATGCTTTGATCTTCATCAAACAGAATGATTTTATGAATTTCCAAAGGTCTTTCATGTTCTGTTTGTGTAACTGATTTTCTAATACTAAGTCATTTTTGAATAACTAAAACAAACATCAGTTGGCTGCAATGTATTTTCCTTTTTTAGTATATCAGTGATTTCTATTTGCTAACATTTTTCTATTTCTTGCAACTATGGAAATGTGAGAGACACTGATTACATTTACTTTGTTGCCATACTCATATCAGATTATGGAATTGATGTTATGCTGTTCTTTAAAAATAAAGTGAGGAGCTATTCTTTCTTCTATTTTCTAGAAGAGTTTGAAAAAAATTGGTGTTATTTCTTTCCTAAATACTTGTAGGAATTCATTAATAAATTCATCTGAGCCTAAAAGTGCGTGTGTGTGTGTGTGTGTGTGTGCGCGCACACATGCATATGTGTCTGTACGAAAAAAATAACAGCAGATTCACTTCTTTCAAAATAATTCCATGTATAAAGATATTCAATATCCTCTGTCGAGCTTTGATGGCTCATATTTTTTGAAAGATATTCTATTTCCTGCAAATTGTTAAAGCCATCTGTATAAAGTCACTCTAATAATATATCATAATCTTGAATGTCTATAGAATCTATTACGATGTACCTTATTCTCCCTTTTATTTTTTTGATCAGTATTTCTATTATTATCTATATTAATGTTTTAAAGAACAAAACATATTCGTGAATGATGTTATCTATTTTATTATTGCTTTCTAATTCACTGATTTTTGTCTTATCTTTCTTAACTTTCAATTAGTGTTTATGTGGTATATAGATTTCATTTTCCTTTCAACTTTCTCTGTGATTAAATTTAAATTTTGCATTTTTTAAGTAACATACAATTGTGTCTTATCTTTTCATCAATTCTAATAGCTTAATGTTCTACTTAGAGTATTTTGCCCATTTTCATTTAAGGTAACTTCTTTATAGTTGGATTTATATTATTATCTAAATATTTGCTTTCTGCTTAGAACAGTTGTTCTACGTTTCTTTTCACCTTCTCTTTTCCCACTTTTTATAAGTAATCAAGTATTTCTATTATTTTATTTTCCTTTGTAGTAACTGTATAGTTATGTTATCTCACTATTCTTCTAATAATTACCCTGAAAATCACAAACCATCTCCATTAATCATCATAGTTTAATAGGTATTAATATTTGTACCACTTCTATGATATTTATATAAACTTAGAATATTTAAATAAGTTTATGTCCATCACCTCACTATACTATTTTAATATATATTTTAACTTTCTTATAACATGTATTTATTGATGCAAGAGTAAATATTTATTTATACTTATTCACATATTTACTTTTCTCAATGTTATGCATTTCCTCCAGAATTTTTATTTTCTATGTGAGATCATTTTTATTCTACCAAAAGAGCTATCTTTAATTTTTCTTTTAGTGTGGAATTGCTAGTGAAAGTCTGTTTTTGGCTCTTGGAAGAATGACTTTATTTCACCTTCTATTTTTAAAATTTTAAAAATTTATTTTTTATTTTCTTAAAGAAAAACATATAAAACAAATGTATACTATAAAACGATCATTGTTTCTACTACCAACAAGCTCCAGAAATAGAAGTTGTTCAATTACCCAAGGCCTCCCTTTATGTGGCCCATTGTAATCACAGTCCCACCCCATCTACGACTGACTACTACTCTGACTTTTATATAAATTATTTACCTGCTTTTCTTGATGATTTTATCACCCAAGTGTGCATTATAGTTTAGCCTTGCCAATTTTTAAAATATGCAATAAGCGATAAAATATGATATATTTTATCTCTCTTACAATCAATACATCTCCTCATACTTCCCTTTCTCCCCTTATTATTTACTTGCTGAAGAACCCAAGCTATGAGAATTGTAGACTTTCCCACAGTCTAGATTTTGTTGGTTGCATTATTATGGTGTAATTCAAAACATTCTATGGTCCTCTATGCTTTCTGAAAGTTGGCAGCTAGATCCAGAGCCTAATCAGCAGATTCAAATCCTTCAGTAAGAATAGAAGTGGTATTGTGTTCTTTTATCAGGAGAATGGTAATGGGAGTATCTCTCTCCTTTTCTGTCTCTCTTCTTATGTTAACAAGTATTGGTATTCAAAGCATAGATCAATTAATTCACTGCTAGGTTAAACAAATTGATATATTAATTCAATTATTTCCTGCCCATTTATTCACTGGGAGATTGTTATAAGGAGACACTTCCTTTCATCTACTTTTTGATTATCAATTGGTAAAGTTTATATAAGAAAGGTAGTATGAAATGTATGATTTATTCTATTTAATGACTTAATTTTCAAAATATTGAATCATTTCTCTGTCATCCTCAGAAGATACTCAGTATGTTCCTGTTTAACAAAATTAGAAACTCAATGGATTAAACACACTTGATAGATTTTAATTTTTTTCAGTTTTTCTAACAGTTTTGCCACTTTACGCTTCTACCAGAAATGTATGAGTGTTCAAGTTGCTCCACCTTTTTGCCAACACATGGTACTTTTAGTCATTTGAATTTTGCCTGTTTGAATGTGTGTGAGATGTGTGTATATGCATATGTGTGCTATGTCATTGTGTTTTAAATTGCATTTTATTAATGAGTAATAATGTTGAGCATCTTTTCATGTTTATTGGCATTCTGGATCCCAAATTATAATTATCTGGAATTCTTTTCTGCCCCCTTACCTTTTCATTCCTCCATAGTTCACCTCATCCAGACCCATGGATTTATTATTATACGTATACCGGTGACTTCCAAGTCCATACTTGGGTCCTAAACACTTACATCTAAATGCCCACTCTACATTTTCCATCACTTATTCACGTTTTTTCTTTTGCCTCTTTGCTCTTCTCTCTCTTGACTGAAATACTGATGTGAAGCCTGGATACCCAACAGTTACCTTGTGACCATAAACACAACGGCAAAAGGCAACACATTGAGAACGGCAGAAGATAAAAGTGGAAAAATCCTAGGCCACTGGCAGCACTGCATGCATTACCATCCCTGAGCTGCATAATATTGAACATTTTATTATATAACACAAACAAGGCACAGTGTTGTTTTTTGTTTTTGAGATGGAGTATCATTCTGTCACCGAGGCTGGAGTGAAGTGGTGCAATCTTGGTTCACTGCAATGTCCGCCTCCCAGGTTCAAGTAATTATCCTGCCTCAGCCTCCCAAGTAGCTGGGATTACAGGCAGGCACAACCACACCTGGCTGATTTGTTTGTAAGTTTTTAGTAGAGACGGGGTTTCACCATATTGACCAGGCTAGTCTCTAACTCCTGACCTTGTGATCTGCCTGCCTTGGCTCCCCAGAGTGCTGGGATTACAGGCGTGAGCCACTGCACCTGGCTGGCACAGTCTTTTTTAAGGCATTGTCATAGGACATTCTTTTATTCTCAGTATAATGCGCTGCTGGTACAAGGGGACCTCAAGAAACACTACTTAGTAACCATTTGATTCTACTATGTTTCAAAGGAAAATCTGAATGATTTGCTCTATAGAATGAGATTTTGTGTATCACCTAACTAAAATACATAAATTTTGGAAATTTGCCAGTTTTGTCATGTCTTCAACATTTATGATTTCTTAAAAGACTAGTATGCCCATTTTTATTGATGTGTACATGTGTATACAAAGATACATACATGTAATATTTTACATATTTGTGGTTATGTACATAAGCATATATTAGTCAAAACTCTTTCAATAGCACCTGAGAGAAACCCAACTCAATCAAGCTTAAGGAGAAAGGGGGATTTGTGGGATTCGTACATATAAGAATGTCAGGCTTAGATCTGGTCTCTGGAAGAACAATATTCAGAGTCTCAAACAATATGATTAATTTGCTCTCTATTTATTTCTACTTCCTTTCTTTTTCTCTTTACTTAGTGTCTACTTTTTCTGTGCATTGGCCTCATTCTCTTTTACCATATGGAAGCTTTCTCTATAGAGATAGAGATATGCCCAAAGGCAGCTTTAGGTTAAATCATATTTCATGTTTCATAGATGAAAGAAAATTTTCTCTCTCTCTCTCGGCTGTAGAAAAAGATCTGAGGACAAGGATCTATTTGACACAGCTTCAATGACTAGCTCAACTTCTAGATTCCTTTGCTTATTGGGTCAATTTATGCTTGGTAGGCCTGGCAAATATTACGTTTTCCAGATTGCTGGAGAAACTTAACTCATCAAAGAAATACAATATATAATGTTTTCTCAAGCAGTGAAGAAATGTTAAGCAAATAATCAATCAATATCTGTTAAGTCCACTCTACTTGGTAGGTTTAAACATATGTCTGTTCATGTCACATTAAAGTACAACAATATTATTATATAAGAAGTATAAATGTTAAAGGTAACATAATTATAGACAAACCAAGATATCATTGTCCTGATGAAGCAGGCAAACATTTTATACTAAGAAATAAGGATTGTCATTAACAAATTAATAAATTTATGTTTTTTTTAAAAAGAGAAAGAGGTTCCTCTTCTGGAATTACAGCATGAGGAGCTCCATGGCCCAATCTCCAATGAAACAATCATAATTGATAAAAATAATATGCATATAGTTATAGATATATTGATACTGATAGAGAGATTATATGTACATAAATAGATATGTCCATCTATATCGACCTATGCCTATCCATATCTCTATATGTTAAAGTCTCTGTAAATTGACCTAAGGGCTTACAGCAAGCAAAGAAACATCTATTCAAGAAAATCTACTAAAATTTTATAAGAACAGCAAGAGTCTGTGACATTTGAACAATGAGTCACTCTGTCCCTCATCAGTCCCACTCAGCACAATAGGAATGTCTGCAAAGACCACTAACATTTCAGAGTACTTAAGTATAAAAGCTAAAACTATAAAACTCTTAGAAAAAGTCATACATGTAAATATTCATGATCTTGAAACAGGCAATGATTTCTTAGATATGGAATCTAAAGTACAAGCAACAACAACCACAACAAATAGATACATTGGACTTCATCAAAATTTAAAACTGTGCCTCAAAGGACATCAAGAAAGTAAAAAGTCCACATAATGGAGAAAATATTTGCAAATAGTTTTTTGATAAAATATTTAAACTCAGTATATTCAAATAATTCTTATAAATCTACAATATAAAAACAAACAACCCAATTACAAAATGGGCAAGAAATTTAAAAATGAAATCTTTTATCCAGGAAATGTATGAAAATAGCTAATAAGTACATGGCAAGATACTGAACACCAAAGAAAATCAAATGCGCAATGAGATACCAACATTATCCTCACTAGGATGTCTATAATTTTTAAAAAGAAAAGAAAAAGTGCTGTATTAGGCTGTTCTTGCATTGCTAAAAATTCCTGAGACTGGGTAATTTATGAAGAAAGAGGTTGATTGGCTTACAATTCTTTGGGTTTTACATGAAGTGAATTGACGACATCTGCTCAACTTTTGTTAAGAAGTTTACAATTATGGTGGAGGTGAAGGGGAAGCAGGCACATTACATGGTGAAAGAAGGAGCGGGAGAGAGTTGAGGGGAGGTGCCCCACATTTTTAAATAACCAGATTTTGTGTGAACTCAGCAAGAACTCACTTATCACCAAGGGGGTGGCCCAAGCAATTCATGAAGGATCTGTTTCCATGATCAAAACACCTCTCGCTAGGCCCTACCTCTAACATTGGAGATTACAATTCAACATGAGATTTGTGTGAGGGAAAATACCCAAAGTTTATCATGGCACCCCTGGCCCTCCCAAATCTCAGGTTCTTCTCAAATTGCAAAATGGAATCATGCCCTCTCAATAATCTCCTAAAGTCTTAACTCATTTCCACATTAACTCAAAAGTACAAAGTACAAAGTCTTATCTGAGGCAAGGCAAGTCCCTTCCACCTATAAGCCTGTAAAATCAAACGAGTTATTTATTTCTCAACACAATGGGGATACCAGAATTGCATAAATATTTCCATTCCAAAGGGAGAAACTGGTGAAAACAAAGGAACTGCAGGCCCCATACATCTCTAAAACCCAGCAGGGCAGTCATTACATCTTAAAGCTCCATAATAATCTCATTTGATCCCATGTCTCACATCCAGGTCCAGCTGGTGCAAGGGGTGGGCACCCAAGGCCTTGGGCAGCTTTTTTCCTGTAGCTTTGAACAGTACAGCCTCCATGGCTGCCTTCACAGATTGTCAGGTGCCTACAGCATTTGCTGGCATAGGGTTCAAGATGCCAATGGATCTACCATTCTGTGGCCTGGAAGATTGTGACCCCCTTTTCATAGCTCTACTAAGCAGTGACTCACTGGGGACTCCATGTGGGGGTTTTAACCCCCCATATTCTGCCTTGTCATTTCCCTAGTAGAGCTTCTCTTTGAGTTTTCTACCTCTGCATCAGGCTTCTGCCTAGACACCCAGGCATTTCCATACATTCTCTGAAATCTAGGCAGAGGCTACCAAGAATTCACCATTCTTGCATTTGTGCACCTGTAGGCTTACCACCACATGGAAGCCACCAAAGCTTATGGCTTGTGCCCTCCAGAATGACAGCCCAAGCTGTACCTTGGTCCCTTTGATTGAGGCTAGAGCTGGAGTAGCCAGAATGTGGGGAGCATTGTCCTGAGGCTGCACAGGGCAACAGACCACAGGACCTGGCCCACAAAATCATTTAGTCTTCCTGGGCCTCTGGCCTGTAATAAAAGAGGCCACCTTAAAGATCTCGGAAATTCCTTAAAGACTTTGCCCCCATTTTTTGTATATGAACACTTGGTTCCTTTTTAGTTATGCAAATTCCTCTAGCAAGTGGTTGTTCCACAGCCTACTTGAATTTCTCTTCTGGAAAAACCTTTTTTTCCCTCTGCCACATGGCCAGGTTGCAAATTTTCCAAATGTTTACACTCCATTTCCTGTTTAACTACATATTCCTACCTTAAGTCATTTCTTTGCTTCCACATTTGAGCTTTGAAACAACCAAGTCACATCTTAAATGCTTTGCTTTTTAGAAATTTCTTCCGCCAACTCAAACTTCCACAGATTCCTAAGAAATTCACAGAATGCAGTCAAGCTGTTTCTTAAGGCATAGCATGCATGACCTTTGCTCCGGTTCCCAAAAAATTCCTTGTTTTCCTCTAAGACCTCGTCAGCCTGGGCTTCACTGTCCATTAGTCTCTAGCATTTTTGTCTCAACCATTTAACTAGTTGCTAAGAAATTCCAAACTTTTCCTCATCTTCCTATCTTCTGAGCCCTCCCAACTCTTCCAACCTCTGCCTGTTAATCCAATTCCAAAGCTAATTCCACATTTTCAAGTATTTTTATAGCCATACTCCACTCCTAGCACCAATTTTCTGTATTAGGTCATTCTTGATTTGCTATAAAGAAATAACTGACACTGGGTATTTTAATAAAGAAAAGAGGTTTAATTGGCTCATAGTTCTGCAGGCTTTACTGAGAGCATAATGGCAACCTTTGCTTGGCTTTTGGGGTAGCCTCAGGAAGCTTACAATCATGACAAGGCAAAGGTGTAGCAGGCATGTCACATGGTGAAAGCAGGAGCAAAGAGTGTGAAAGAGTGGGAGGGAGGTACTACACAGTTTTAAAAGACTAGATATCATGTGAACTCAGAGCAAGAGCTCACTTATCACCAAGGGGATGACACAAGCCATTCATGAGGGATTCATCACCATGATCCAGATACCTTGCACAAGGCCGCACCTCCAACATTGTGGACTGCATTTCAACATGAGATTTGGGCAGGGACAAATATCCAAACTATATCAAATGTAGAAACTGGAATCATCATAAACTGCTGGTGGGGAATATAAACTAAGCTGCTATGGGAACAGTCTGGTGACTTCTCAGAAGTTATACATTTTCCATATGATTCATAAATTTCACTCTTAGGTACATAGCAAATAATACTCCCATAGTAAGAATGCCCTACACTTTGCTTATCCACTCATCAGTTGATGGTAATTTGGGTTGTTTCCATCTTTTGGCTACTATGAGTAATGCTGTTATGAACATCCATGTACTGGTATTTGTGTGAACTTCTGACTTAGGTACCTGAGGGTTAATGGCTACATTTGCACAAAGTTTCCTAAGGGGTTATGAAAATGCTTTATAACTAATGTAGTGGTGGTTGCAAAACTTAGAATATGCTAAAAACCATTGAATTGTACACATTAAATGGGTGAATTGTATGGTATGTGAATGGTATCTTAATAAAGCTGATAACAAAAAGAAAAAGAGAAGTTTTTATTGTAACAATAATGTATGCTCTGCTGTAAGATTGGCTTTTTATATGATTTTATAATAAAATTTAAAATAATCTGAATACTACTTTACTCTTTATATTCTAATGAAGAAAAGTATTTTGTGTGTATATAGTACTTGTGTGATTTCTCCCACACTTGAAAAAGAATCAAGGTATTCTGTGCTGAATTCTAACTAGTATTCATTAATACAATGGTGTATAATTACCTCAGCCAGTAGAACTTAATTATAAAGGCTATTTGGCTGTTAAAATAATTCTAATCTGCACCGAAAAGTTTAATGTGTCCGCATCCACCCCCAAACAAAAGTATTTTGTCATGCTGAAATCACTATGAGGAAAGAATTATAAATTTTCTAATTCTTGTTGAGATCACTATGAGAAAATAATTATATGTTTACTAATAATATGTTCAGTTAGTACATCTAAAATATTTACTTTTACGATAGAGCTATTTAATTTTACAACTTTGTATGTTTTCACATAATAAGAAGCACGTTTAAAACCTCAAAATTAAGAGATCTGGTTGCCTGGATCAAAACAGAAACTTTGAAGTTAATAATCCTGTCAAATAATGGCATGTTTACTTAAAGAATTTGCAAACTTTCAGTTATGCCAAATTTGTTTTCAAAAGTTAGTCCAGCTACACTGGAGAGAATTTCAAAACCATTGGCTTGAAGCAATTAGTTTTTAATCAATGTTTCAGGTCAATCAATATTTTTGGCACTTTTCAAATAACAGGACACAACTTGTTTGACACTGAATGGAAACTTACTTTTGACTACTCCCTTCCTTCAATTATTCACTTGTCACTATATCTACCTTTAAAAAGTCACTAAATTATTTGTCACTAAATCTACCTTACAAAAGTCTCTCTGTTTATGATCCTGTATGTGGCTAGCTTAGGTTGCTCAGGTTTTCACTCTTAATGTCTCTCTTTTCTATCATTTTGGATATATTCAAAATAATTATGAAGCCTACAGAAGAGAAAGGGGTGATAGGAGTGGTGATACCTAGGTAGTTATTGTGTGTGTATATTTTGTCACATTGCAGAGGATTTCAAATAATTATCTACTTCAAAGTATTTTATAAATTGATTCAAATATTTGATGCAACATGTTATAGGAAGTGCTTATCAATAAGAAGGTAAAAGATAATCTTTTGAAAATATTTGCATTTTACTGGAAATATAATACTTCTTTGGGGAATCCAGCACACATTTTTTTTCCACCCAAAACTCAGTAGGCAGCTCGCTCAGAATCTTCCTGAGGCCACCATGCAATGGGATATATAACTAAAATATTTTATTCTGTTCTAAATGGAAAAGTGTCTACAAGCTGTCACAAATAAACTGCAAATAGGTAAATTGATTTGTTTTACAATGTATCAAAAGTTTGTATAATGGATCTACCTCTTCACTGAATCATCAAAATTAACTAACTGTTTTGGCATTCTGTAAACTCATATATATATCTTATATATTCTCTCTCTTAAATATATATATTTTAAATATATTTAATATATATATCTCAAATATATATATCTGTATTTACAAATATATATATTTTAAATATATAGATTTAATATATATATATCTTAAAAATATGTATCTGTATTTATACATATATATTCATATATATGTTTATATATATTCATGCAAGTATTTAGAAATGTTTTGTAATGCAGGGAATTATTCTTGTATCTTTTGGTAGTTTAACAAGTGTACCATATCATCCTTAGTACACATTATATTGTTGAATAGAATACTTTCTCAACTTAAGCATAATCTTATGTACACAGTCTTCTTTAAAACATCACACAGTACAGGTTAAGAATAGACTTTGAAAAAAATTACAAACTGAGGTTCAACAAGCAGGAAGAATGCATTTACCAATAGTTTCATTTTTTGATAACTATGCTTATTGTATCACTTGTATTTTATAGTTGGAGACATGTGAGCTTCAGAATTTGTAATTGACATAATTGTACATATTCATGGAGTAGGTTGTTATGCTGCAATACATACAATGTACACTGATCAGATCAGGGTAATTAGCATATCCATCATCTCAAACATTTATCATTTCTTTGTATTGGGAACATTCAATATCCTCCTTCTAGCTATTTGAAACTATATATTATTGTTAACTACAGTCATCCTACAGTGCTACAGAACACTAGAACTTTGTCTTCCTATCTAATTGTAATTTCATATTACTTAACAAATCTCTCCCTATCTTCCTCATCACCCCTTCTCAGTCTCTAGTATCCTCTGTTCTACATTTTACTTCTATGAGCTGATTGAAGCCAGATCATCTAGTAAGTTAATGATGGACTCAAGTTTAGAATGAGTCTCCTGATTCCAGATTAGTGTTTATATTTTTTACTCCAGTGTTTCTGAAAATGTGCCCTTTGCATTAGGATTACCCATCTATTTGCTTGTAAAAATGCAGATGACCGAGGTCCATTTTAGTACTTTTTTTTTTTTTTGGTCTCACATGTTTGAGCACATGAATGTCATGAGCTCTTGAAGTTTACAATCTCCTAGGGAGAAAAACGGCTAAAATTTTGATTGACCCAACTTGAGTCAGGTATCTATCCCTCTATCAATTAATACAAGATAGAAAAAGATATTTTCACATGTAAAGATAAGCCTCTGCCAAGGCCTAACGTAGACAAGTGTGAAGCATTTGTGAGAAAGGGGTAGTTCTATTTGAAAGAGTGAAAGATTCATGTTGCTAGAAAATAATGAAAAAGTAGCTTGGAGTAGATTATAACGGGCTTTGTATGCCAGATAGACTAGTTTGAACTTTATCCAGTAGATAAAGGGAAATCAATGAAGGTTTTTGAGCAGAAAGCAGCATGGCAGAGTTAAGATTAATCTTCCACCACTAAGTAAAGTGAATTTGAGTGGAGGTGAACCAGACCAGCAGTTTTCAAATTTGTGTATACCTCAGAAACATTTAAGATGCTAGTTCTAAAAAAGCAAATTTCAGTTTCTTAGCCCCAGAGATTGTACTTATGGGTACATTCCAGGAAGTGATATTTATTATCAACACCTCAAATGTTTCTTACATACACTAAGGCCTGACAGCTTCTGCTCTGGTTTATCTTTACTCTGACCTTCTCAATGCGTACATTAGTGATTCACTTGAAGTAGGGTGGAGTGTGGGACAGAGATGATCCTAGGCTGTCTCTAAAGCAGACAGCTGTGAATCAAGTCAAGCCAGTTTTTGCCATGGGACAATGTAGGTCTAATTTTGTTTGATAATCTGATTTTTCAGGAGAAATGAGATATCCCAGTTATGGGAACTCTCTCAGTTTTCAAATGTTTAATGTGAATTGTGTGTGTTTGCAAACCAAATTGAACAAAATTTTTTATTTTTGTTAATTTTTCCTTTATTTCTTCTGGGAAAAAAAAAACAAAACAAAACAAAAAAAAAAACGAGATACATGTGCAGAAAAGGCAGGTTTGTTACCTAGGTATACATGTGCCAAGGTGGTCTGCTGCACCTATTAACTCATCCTCTTAACTTCCCCTCCTCTCACCCCCCCATCCTCCAACAGGCCCTGGTGTATGTTGTTCCCCTCTCCTGTGTCCATGTGTTTTCATTGTTCAACTCCCACTTCTGAGTGAGAATATATGGTGTTTGGTTTTCTGTTCCTGTGTTAGTTTGCTGAGGATGACGACTTCCAGCTTCATCCATAGTCTCATTCCTTTTTATGGCTGCATAGTATTCCATTGTATATATGTACCACATTTTCTTTATCCAGTCTATCATTAATGCAAATTTCCATATCATTACTATTGTAAATAGTGCTGCAATAAACATACATATGCATGTGACTTT
Source organism: Ateles fusciceps (assembly GCA_036589455.1). Taxonomy (NCBI): domain Eukaryota; kingdom Metazoa; phylum Chordata; class Mammalia; order Primates; family Atelidae; genus Ateles; species Ateles fusciceps. Next base: position 646,259 of record JAZHEH010002382.1, read on the forward strand.
ATGCATGGAATTATTTATATTTCTTTGGGTATATACCCAGTAATAGGATTGCTGGGGCAAATGGTATTTCTGGATCTAGATCCTTGAGGAATCGCCATACTGTCTTCCACAATGGTTGAACTAATTTACGTTCCCACCAAAAGTGTAAAAACATTCCTATTTCTCCATAGACCCACCAGGATTTATTGTTTCCTGACATTTTAATAATCTCCATTCTGATTGGTGTGAAATAGTATCTCATTGTGGTTTTGATTTACATTTATCTGGTGATCAGTTATGTTGAGCTTCCTTTCACATATTGGCAAGTAAATGTCTTCTTTTGAGAAGTGTCTGTTCATATCCTTTGCCCACTTTTTGATGGTGTTAACTTTTTTTCTTATAAATTTGTTTAAGTTCATTGTAAATTCTGGATATTAGACCTTTATCAGATGGGTAGATTGCAAAAATATTCTCCCATTCTGTAGACTGCCTGTTCACTCTTATGATAGTTTCTTTTGCTATGCAGAAGCTCTTTAGTTTAATTAGATCCCATTTGTCAATTTTGGCTTTTGTTGCAACTGCTTTAGGCATTTTTACATGAAGTCTTTGCCCATGACTATGTCCTGAATGGTATTACCTAGGCTAGGTTTCCTTCAAGGGTTTTTAAGGTTTTGGGTTTTACATTTAAGTCTTTAATTTATCTTGCGTTAATTTTCGTATAATGTGTAAGGAAGGGTCCAGTTTCAGTTTTCTGCATGTGGTTACCCTGTTTTCCCAGCACCATGTACTGACTAGGTGATCCTTTCTCTATTGCTTGTTTTTGTCTGGTTTGTCAAAGATCAGATGGTTGTAGATGTGTGGTGTTATTTCTGAGGTCTCTGTTCTGCTCCATTAGTCATGTCTGTTTTGGTACCAGTACCATGCTGTTTTGGTTACTGTAGTCTTTTAATATAGTTTGAAGTTAGGCAGCATGATGCCTCCAGCTTTGTTCTTTTTGCTTATCTTAGCTGTATGGTGTTTTCTTTGATTCCATATGAAATTTAAAATAGTTTTTTTCTGATTCAGTGAAGAATGTCAATGGTAGTTTGACAGGAATAGCATGAATCTATAAATTACATTTTGCAGGATGGCCATTTTCCCAATATTGATTCTTCCTATCCATGAGGATGGAACGTTTTTCCATTTGTTTGTGTCCTCTCTTATTTCCTTGAGTAGTGGTTTGTATTTCTCCTTGAAGATGTGCTTCACATCCCTTGTTAGCTGTATTCCTAGGTGTTTTATTCTCTTTGTAGCAATTGTGAATGGCAAGTCATTAATGATTTGGTTCTCTGCTTGTCTATTGTTGGTGTAAAGGAATGCTTGTGGTTTTTGCACATCGATTTTTTATCCTAGACTTTACTGAAGTTGCTTATCAGTTTAAGGAGTTTTGGGGCTGAGATGATGGGCTTTTCTAAATATAAAATCATATCGTCTGCAAACAGAGACAACTTGACTTCCTCTCTTCTTATTTGAATATCCTTTATTTTTTCTCTTGCCCAAATAGAATTGTTGATTGGATTTGGCTCAAGGGCAGCTAATTCAAGGCCTCTGGCCCTTCTTTATATTCTCTTTTTAAAAATTATTTTATTTACTGATATATAACAGATATACATATTTTTGGGATGCATGCAATCATTTAATACATTCATAAAACTTGTAAAAATCAAATTATTATAATTGGGATATCCATCACTTTAAATATCTATCTTCTTTTGTATGCCAAAAATATTTGAATTATTCTCTTTGGCTATTTTGAAATATATAATAGATTATAATAAACTATACTCACCTTACTGCTCTACAGAACAATAGGTCTTATTTTTCTATCAAATTGTATATTTGTATCCACTAATCAACGTATTCTCATTTACCCCTTCCCACACTCTTTCTTTGACCTTTCTTATCTAGCCTCACTCAGTCAAGTTTTTGTTCATTTTTGTAATTTTTAAATTATCTTTGTATGTGATCAGCCTCATATTTACATTCATTTCCATGGGGTTGTATATGTTACTGTTTTTTAAAGATATTGACTGTGTCTCTTTAAGTTAGTTAATAGTTCCTCCAAAGCAGAGATCCTATTCTTTATTTTAACTCTGCTCTACTTAGTGAAGTGTTAGATTGACTTATGCTCTGGCAACAGATGCCCTTTGTGGTCACTGTGTTTTCGTGATGGTGACCCTTATAGCCTAATATTGAAATATATTTGATAATTACCTATGAAAAACAACCAATGTGTTATATTTTTATATGTTTCCCTATGTTACATACTTTTATGCATATAGATCTTTTCTGCATTATTCTGCCTTCTCTTCAGTAGCATGGTATCTGCTGTGTATTGTGCAAATGTTTCCCCACATTTACCTTTCAAGTGGTTTCTAGACCAGATGTTCCCCCAAGTGTACTTTCCTCCTAGTTTACTAGCATTTTTTTTTTTTTTAGAAACAACAGATTGGTTTTTGGCTGTCTTTTAGGTTTAAGAAGAAGAAGTTCACCACTACAGACGTTTGTCTTCTCTTTCCCCACTCCAATATTCTTAGCAATGATTTAAAAAGAAAGATGTATCCTTCTTCCTCTCTTTCTTCCTTACTTCCTTAATGTCATCATAATGCTTGGCAAGCAAATATTTTCTATAGAGTTACTGTTTATGGATTTTCCTAACAAAATTACCTTTTTAAAGTATTATCATTAGATAAAAATGTAGTACTCAGAGATTCATGAACAAAACTCACTTGTCAGCCAAATAAAATTAAATAATTTTACATTATCCAAAGTTAATTGGAAATAATTAGGAGTGTTGTTATTTATCTAAAGTTAATTCTTCTGATTGCTATCAAGGGAGTCTGTGAGACTAAGAATCAAAATAAGGGTGTCAAATACTGGAGTTTACGTACCTACTATATATTATAATAATAATTACACATTTACAGTTACATGTTACCTTAGAATAATTTGAATAGAATTTTGAGGCTTACAAAACGTTTTTACCTACACTATCTCATTTAATCTTCCCACAAGCTAGTTGAAGTTTTATTATCCCTAGTTTTACAGTTAAAGGCTGAGAAATGATTTATCCAAACTCAGGCAGCCACCAACCTGAGGTGCCAACATTCCCATCCAAGTTCAGTTGTTTATTTGTAGCGTACAAATTTGCCTCTCTGCCATTTGTATGATTACTTCCAAAGCATCTTCAACAGAATTTTTGCAGCTTCATGCAAATGTAATTTGATTGCATACAACCACTAATATAAAGTGTACAATTTAATGTTTTTTTAATATTCACAGAGTTGTGCAGCCATCAGTAAGAGCCAATTTAGAACATTTTCATTACCCTCAAAAGAATCATATCTATTAGCATTCAATCCTCACTCTCCCTTCTCCAGCCCTGGCAATGGTTACTCTTCTTTCTATATCTTTAGATGTACTCATTCTGGACATTTTATATAAATGCAATAATACAATACGTGGCCTGTTGTGTCTGGCTTCTTTCACTGAGCATAATGTTTTCAAGGTCTATCCACATTGTACCATTTATTAGTACAGCATTCCTTTTTTATGGCTAAATAATATTCTATTGTATGAACATACTACTTTTTGTTTATTCATTCATTGGCAGATATTTGTGTTGTTTCCACCTTTTGGTTATTGGAGAAAATGCTACTATGGACACTCAATTGCTTTTTCACCTGTAACAAATCTTCAGTTTTTTTATTTGGTGAATAATCACCTTCACCTGACAAAAAGAATGGTATGTTCAAAGGCCAGCAGTTGAGTATACTTGTGGCTCATTTGAGTGTCTAAAAAAGTTGAATATGGCTGGAAGCCTAGAATAAAGATTTTGAATCAGAGGGGTGAAAGTTGATGTCAGAACTTCAGGAGGATGCCAGATCCAGGGACGCCTTAGAGACCACTTTAAAGAATTTATCTTTTTCCAAGTGGCACAGGAGTGCCAAGAAGTGTTTTAATGAGGCTAGTAACGTAATTTATTTGGAACTGTAGGAAAACCACTTTGGTTACATGGTGAAGAAATGATTGGAAGGGAGACCAGAAGACTTATCAGGAGGCTATTTCAGCATTTCCTTTAAAAAAATCAAATCTATGCATTATCTTTACATAAAAATAAAACATCATTTGTATCTGTTACTGAGACTCTCTCAGGCTATGGCAGGTACAGTATCCTATGATATAATAATGCAAAATGCTCTAAAATATATATGCAGCTTACTTTAATTGTGGTAGGAACATTTTGCTTTCCAAGTAACATTTCTGTGGACATTTTGGTCTATATTAGTGTCAGAGCTAGAAGTAATGCCAGAGGTCTTCTCATTTGTTTTTGTCATGTTATAGAAAAAAAAATTGAAGCTTCAAGAGATTTTCTCAAGATCATACAGCTGTGTGACTTTTGAGTAGAATATTTCTTCCATTACAGCATGGTTATCAACGAAATATTCATCATTCAGCAAGTATTTGTGGAACACCTCTTTGGGACCTAGGACAGTGCAAAGTGCTGTGGAGATTGTTGAGTATATAATTCTTTTTGCTTCTGAAAACGCTTGAAAAGATTAAGCTTATTTGTTTCTTTGTATTCACTGGTAATAGTACTTAGAGTATCCTGGATAACTAACACAATGTAAAGTTTATGATGATTTAGACTTCTATCAAGGCAAGGCACCTATTCAAATCCCTACCTCATAGCTTTCTGTGAATAATAAATAAGACAGTGTGTGTTTTGTGTTTCACACAACATCTGGCACATAGTAAGTACATAATAATGTAAAGAAAGAAAGTGCACTAAGGACAAGCTCAAGAGGGTATCAGAGAAGAGAGAGATCAATACAGACACTTTATGAACTTTGAATGCATGGTTTACATTTTCTCTTTCATGGACTTTTTAAAGATGTAATTTCTTATGAAATTGAGATAGTAACCTAACACAACTTTCAAAGCTATTACTACATCTTTTCTCTTTACTATGTAGTGATATAAATTTGAACTCTTAGACTAGCTTATTTTCTTCTAATGGAAAAGTGATTTGCTCACATAAAGCACATCAGTACATGTATGACTGGTCTTAGTATCTTGTGGTAGCTTTGATCTTAGGTAAAATTACCTGACATATTACCATTTATAGGCCTTGTCTACCAGGCTCTTTAGTCCTAGTCAATGAAAATTCTTTAAGTATCTAGAATTTTCTATGCTCTTCATATGTATTGCATAGAGATCTAAAAGAACAAGGTGATTCCAAGGTTACTCTATAGGTGGTTCAAAACTCTGTCCCACAACTTCTCCAATCCCCAGGCAATCACTGACCTGTTTTCTATCATCATGGGATTGATGGATATGTTCTGTGGGTGTGTGTGGTAATCTGGGGTTGAGGGTTTAATGAATGTATTCATAAGTCAAAATTTATCAAATTATTTATATTGATTATTCATCAATAAACTGTTAAAATATACATTATATGGTTCAAGGGACATAGAAAAATTAAAACAAAAAACAAAATACCCAAAAATGTACATTATCTGAGCCAATAATTTGACTTTTAAGCCTCTATTTATTAAAACAATGACATATGTATACAGAGATATATGAAAAAGATATGCATGTTAAAAAAAAACAGTGCAGACAATCTAACATAATTATCAGTTTTTGGAGTAGAATTTCAAGTAAGAATGTCAAGAGATACTTAAATAAATGCCCATTACTTTTTAATTTTTTGACCTGTGAAAAAATATTTAACCTCTTTCATTCTAAAGCTGCTTTTTAAAAAACTGGAAATAAGCAACCTACATAACAGATAGCATAAACCATAAAGTAAAATAGTGTATGAGAAAGAAGCTTTCCACTAAGAAATCACAATAATTTCCCTTTTATGAGTTCTTAGTTTGTAAAGTACTGTACTAGATATGTGTATTCTTTTCCTAGGGTTGCCATAACGAAGCACCACAAACTTGGTGGCTTAAATCAACAGAAATTTGTTTGCTTATAGTGCTGGAGGCCAAAAGTCTAAAACTGAAATATTGGCAGCGCCATGGTCCCTTCAAATGCTCCAGACAAGAATCCTTCTACCTTCTTGTTGCTGACAATCCTTGTTGTTTCTTGGCTTTAAGATGCATCACTCCCATCTCTGCATGTCTTGTATGGCCTGTGTGTCTTGGTATTTGTGTACATATTTCTCTTTTCTTATAAAGACTATAGTCATTACCTAAATAAATACTGTTTATCATGCAAAATAGGTATTTATATTTTTTGTCTCACGGCTAAAGAAATTAACCTTCAGTGTAATTCGATAAGTTCACTCAGCTCTTAACTAGCAGCGCCAATATTCTAAGTTATATTGACTGAATTTCAAAGCTTTCTTTTCACTCCACCATGATGATGTCTCTCCATGAATATAAAAGACTTTAAAACCTCTAATATTCTTGAAATTGTGGTAGTGCTTATTTCTGTGAAAGGCTTGTATTACAATATAGAATGATGATTTACTAGAATTACATATTTTTAAATGTTAATACATTTTGACAAACTGGCCTACAGAAAGGGTTATATCGATTTATATTTTGTGTAAAAACATATTATTTATTCTATTTTTCTTTATTAAAATGTTTGGTCAAAAAAACTCATTTTTTTCATGTATTAGCATACATGAGTATTACTAATACTCATGTATGTTTATGTGAGTATTAGTAAGGTTAAATATTTTGAAAATAAATTTGCTAAGCATTTGTATTTCTGGTTTTATGAATTGCCTGTGTATCAGTCTATTCCTGCTACAAAAAACATACTTGAGATTGGGTAATTTAAAAAGAAAAGAAATTTAATTAGCTCATGGTTCCTGAGGCTGTCCAGGAAGCACAGTAAAAATAGAAGTCAAGACAAAGAAAATCAGTCAAAATAATGCAATTACATGGAAACTAAACAATATACCCCTGAATGACTTTTGGGCAAATAATTAAATGAAGGTAAAAATCAAGAAGTTCTTTGAAAATACTTAGAACAAAGATACAATGTACCAGAATCTCTGGAACACAGCTAAGGGAGTGTTGAGAGGGAAATTCATAGCACTAAATGCCCACATCAAAGAGTTACAATTTATTTAGAGTTAACAACCTAACTTCACAACTGAAAAAATCAGACAAGCAAGAACAAATGAACACCAAATCTCCCAGAAGTGAGAAATCATAAAAATTAGAGCTGAAATGAAGGAAATCAAGACAAGAAAAACCATTCAAATACACACATATCAAACTGAATCTAGAAGTTAATTTTTTGAAAACAATAAAATAGGCTATTCGCTACACTAATAAAGAAGAAAAAGAGAAAATACAAATAAACACAATTAGAAATAATGTAGGGAATGTCATTACTTACCCCACAGAAATTAAAACAAAAAAACAGAAACTACTATGATCACCCCTACACATACAAACTAGAAAGTCTAGAGGAGATGGATAAATTCCTGGACACACACACCCTCCCAAGACTGAGTCAGGAAGAAATTGTTCCCTGAACAGACCAATAACGAGTTCTGAAACTGAGGCAGTAATAAATAGCCTAGCAACCACAAAAAGCCCAGGAACAGAAAGATTCACAGATGTATTCTACCACATGTACAAAGAAGAGCTGGTACCATCCCTTCTGAAACTATTCCAAAATTTGGAGGAGAAGGGAATCCTTCCCAACTAACTTTATCAAGACAACATCATCCTGATACCAAGCACTAGCAGAGACAAACACACAAAAAAGAAAACATTAGGCCAATATCCTTGATTAACATTAATGCAAAAATCATCAACAAGATACTAGAAAACCAAATCCAGCACCACATAAAAACCTAATCCACCATGATCAAGTAGACTTTATCCCCAGTGCAAGGCTGGTTCAGCATACACAATCAATAAATGTAATTCATCACATAAACAGAACTAAAGACAAAAACCACATGATTATCTTAGTAGATGCAGAAAACGCTTTCAATAAAATTCAACACCTCTTCATGTTCAAAACTCTAAATAAACTAGGTATTGATGGAACATACCTCAAAATAATAAGAGCCATATACGACAAAGCCACAACCAACATTATACTGAAGAGGCAAAAGATGGAAGTATTCCCCTTGAAAACCAGCAGAAGACAAGGATGCCCCTCTCTTACCACTTACATTCAACATAGTATTGGAAGTCCTAGCAAGAGCATTCAGGCAAGAGAAATAAATAAAGAGCATAGAAATAAGAAGAGAGAAAACCAAACTTTGTTTTCAAGCAACATGATTGTATATCTAGAAAGCCCCATAGTCTTGATCCAAAAGCTCCTTCAGCTGATAAAACAACTTCAGCAAAGTCTCAGGATATAAATTTCATTTACAAAAATCACAAACATTCCTAGACACTAGAAACAGCAAAACTGAGAACCAAATTGGAAAGGCAATTCCAGTCACAATTTCCACACACACACATACAGACATACACACGCACGCACACACACACAAAATACCTAGGAATACAGCTAACCAGGGAGGTGAAAGATCTCTACAATAAGAATTACAAAACACAGCTCAAAGAAATGAAAGAAGACACAAATAAATGGAAAATGCCATATGGATATGAAGAATCAGTATTATTAAAATGGCAATATTTCCCAAAGCAATTACAGATTCAATGCTATTCCTATCAAACTACCAAAAACATGCTTCACAGAAATAGACAAAAAAAACATTTTAAAATTCATACAAAACCCAAAACAAACCCAAATAGCCAAGGTAATACTAAGCAAAAAGAACAAAGCTGGAGGCATCATGATACTCAACTTCAAACTATACTACAAGACTACACTAACCAAAACAGCATGGTACTGGTACAAAAACAGGCAATAGACTAATGGAACTGAATAAGAGAGCCGAGAAATAAAGCCACACATCTACAACCACCTGATCTTTGACAAAGCTGACAATAACAAGTAATGGGGAAAAGAATCCCTATTCAATAAACGGTGCTGGGATAGCTGGCTAGCCTTATACAGAAGATTGAAGCTAGACCTCTTCCTTACATCATACACACACAAAACCTCATGATGGATTAAATACTTAAATGTAAAACCTAAAACTATGAAAACCAAAAGAGGAAACCCAGAAGATACAAAAAATGGTTAACCATAGATGACTGAAAATATTTGTATTAAAAATGAAGTCAGTAAAGAAACATTAGATTTTAATAAAAATCTATATATGTAATACAACTGAAAAATAGCTATACTTCAAACACTGTATAAATTGAGAAGAAAAAAAGTAGAAAAATAGGCAAATCATATGAATAACCAATTGACAGAATATCAAATCCAAATGGTCAATAAATGTACAAAAATGTTGTTGGAACACACTTGCAGTCAGGGAAATGCAAGTTAACATTGCAAAGAGACTGAATTTCCAACCATCCAATAGATAATAAAATAAAATAAAATGAAATGTATATTATTATTGTGGATGTGGGCAAAAAGATATCAAAGATTGAAAGAATATTATTTGTTACAAATGTTTGGAAAGGCAATCTGTTGGCATCTATTAATATTAAAATGCAAATAAACTTTAACAAAATAATTCCTTTCAGAGATTCTATTCCCTAGACATAAAAGCAACAATAAGTATATATATGTCGCAGAACATTTATTAGAGTATTATTTGTAGTGCAATGAACCTGAGAACCAATTGAACACCTACCAGAAAGGGCATGTTTGAATACATTTATGGTCATTGAACACCATGGAATCTTAATCTTAGGAAACCATTAAAAACAATAAATTGCATATATACCTGTTTGCTTTTATAACATACAGTTTAATGAAAAAGTAAAGATGTGGAAAATATATAAGTAGAATACTTTTTGTAAAACAATATCCAAACCTCTCCATATGTGGTGTATTTGTATGTAATTATATTTGTATGAAAAATATAGAATTATGCAAAATATTAGGTATTTACCATGATTTATGGAGGATATAATTGAGGTAGAGAGAGGAGAGTACAGAGCTTGAAGTGGTAAGGTAAAAACCACAAAGAAGAAGACTGCTATTCTAAAGAAGCATAAATTTTATAATTCCATCTCATTAATATAAATTTATTTATATGATTCTTAAAAGTCAATGTTTAAATAGAATAACTCTGTTATTCTAAAGAGTCAGATTAGATTTGACTGATTCTTTTAAGTATTAAAATCATTCTGGAGATAATTAGCAATAGGGTATTGAGTCTTCTCATCCAAGAATAGTGTGTCTCTTCATATATTCTAGCATTCTATTAATATTCCCCTGTAGAGATTCTTCCCTTCATGTACGTCCATCATATTTTGTTTTTAATGCAGTTTGGAAGTGTAAAGCTTTTATGTGTTCTTCTTTCAAAAGCTGTATGCTTACTTTTAAAATAGAAACTACAATATAAAAGAACCTTCAGTAAAAATCAAATTATATTATACATTGACCCATTAATATTATTTTTAAAATATTTCAATAATATTTAGCATGCATGTCTCCAAAAACTCAGGTATAAAGCATCACAGCTACCATTGCTACTGAAAGTATCCCAAACAACTGAAAAGGATGGACTGCTCCCTAACTCATTTTATGAGGACAGCATCATCCTGATACCAAACCTGGCAGAGACACAACAACAACAACAAAAAGGAAATCTTCAGGTCAATATCCCTGAGGAACATTGATGATAAATCCTCAATAAAATATGGACAAACCAAATCCAGCAGCACATCAAAAAGCTTGTCCACCACAATCAACTTGACTTCATCATATGCAAATCAGTCAATGTAATTCATCACATAAACAGAACTAAAGACAAAAACCACATGATTATCTTAGTAGATGCAGAAAAGGGCTTAAATAAAATTCAGCATCCCTTCATGTTAAAATCTCTCAATAAACTAGGTATTGAAGAAATACACCTCAAAATAATAAGAGTCATATAGGACAAACCCACAGCCAATACCATACTGAATGGGCAAAAGCTGTAAGCATTCACCTTAAAAACAGGCACAAGACAAGGATGCCCTCTCTCACCATTCCTATTTAACATAGTATTGGAGGTTCTGCCCAGGGCAATCAGGCAAGAGAAAGAAATGAAGCATATTCAAATAGGAAGAGAGGAAGTAAAATTATCTTTGTTTGCAGATAACATGATCCTGTATCTAAAAAAATCCCATCACCTTAACTCAAAAACTTCTTAAGCTGATGAACAACTTCAGTTATATAAAATCAGTGTGCAAAAATCTATAGCATTCCTATACACCAGAAATAAGCAAGCAGAAAGCCAAATTATTAATGAACACTCATTCACTACTGCTACAAAGAGAATAAAATACCTGGAAATACAGCTAACAAGGAAAGTGAAGAACCACTTCAAAGAGAACTACCACCAATTGCTGAAGGAAATCAAAGAGGAAACAAATGGAAAAACATTCCATGCTCAAGGATAGAAAGAATCATTATCATGAAAATGGCCACACTGCCAAAAAGTAATGTAGATTCAATGTTATTCCCATTAAACTATCATTGATGTTCTTCACAGAATTAGAAGAAACTATTTTAAAAATCATATGGAACCAAAAGAGAGCCCAAATAGCCAAGACAATTCTAAGCAAAAAGAGCAAAGCTGGAGGCATCACACTACTTGACTTCAAACTATACTACAAGGCTACAGTAACCAAAACAACATGGTACTGGCACAAAAACAGACACATAGACAAATGGAACAGAAAAGATAACTCAGAAATAGGAATGCACACCTACAACCATGTGATCTTTGACAAACCTGAAAAAAATAAGCAATGGGGGAAAGGAGTCCCTATTTAATGAATGGGGTTGGGAGAACTGACTAGCCATGTGCAGAAAATTGAAACTGGACCCTTTCCTTACACCTTATACAAAAATTAACTCAAGATGAGTTAAAGATGTAACTGTAAAATCAAAACTGTAAAAATCTTAGAAGCAAATCTAGGCAATACCATTCAGGATGTAAGCATGGGCAAAGGTTTCATGATGAAAATGCCTAAAGCAATAGCAACAAAAGCAAAAATTGACAAGTGGGATCTACTTAAAGTAAAGAGCTTCTTCACAGCAAAAGAAATTATCATCAAAGTGAACAGACAAGCTATAGAATGAGAGAAAATGTTTGCAATCTATCTGTCTGGCAAAGGTCTAGTATCCAGAGTTGACAAGGAACTTAAACAAGTTTATAAGAAAAGACAACCCCATTAAAAAAAGTGGGCAAAGGACATGAATGGACACTTCTCAAAAGAAGTCATTGATGTAACACACGAACATAGGGAAAAAGCTCAACATCACTGATTATTAGAGAAATACAAATCAAAACCATAGTGAGATACCATCTCACACCAGTCAGAATGGCAATTATTTAAATGTCAAGAAACAACTAATGCTGGTAAGGTTGTAGAAAAAAAGGAACAGTTTTACACTGTTGGTGGGAGTGTAAATTAGTCCAACCATTGTGGAAGACAGTGTGGCAATTCCTCAAAGATCTAGAAGCAGACGTATCATTTGGCTCAGCAATCCCTTTACTAGGTATATACCAAAGGAATATAAATCATTCTGTTATGAAGATACATGCATATGCATGTTCATTGCAGCACTATTCACAATAGCAAAGGCATGGAATCATCCCTAATATCCATCAATGATAAACTGGATAAAGAAAATGTGGTACATATACACCATGGAATAATATGCAGCCATCAAAAGGAATGAGATATGTCCTTTGCAGGGACATGGATGGTGCTAAAAGCCATTATCCTTAGCAAACCAATACAGGAACCGAAAACCAAACACTGCATGTTCTCCCTCATATGGAGCTGAACGATGAGAATACATGGACACATGGGGGAAAACAACACATACTGGGGAATGTTGGAGGTGGTGAGGGTAAGGAGAGCATCAGGAAGAATAGTTAATGTATGCTGGGCTTAAAACTTGGGTGACAGGTTGATCTATGCAGCAAACCACCATGGCACACATTTACCTATGTAACAAATCTACACATCCTGCACATATACCCTAGAACTTAAAATAAAAGTTGAAGAAAAAAATTAAAAGGAAAAAAAGATTTTGAATAAAATTTTATTTTAAAAATATTAAAGCATCTTTGGTGAACTTTAATAAAGAGAACTACTCTGTAAAGAAATATTCTGTAAATTAACTACCATAATCCAGTTTACCTTTATGTTATATTTTTGTCCTATAGTTCAATGTAAACCAATATTCAGAATTAGGTAAGAATTTCAATATTAAAGTAAATGTCATTTAAAATATATATGGCATATGGAATTTCTTCTTTATCATATAATTAATCTTTGGCTTCAGGATTCTTTATCAAATGAACAAGCAAAAGAATGAAGTTCAATTTATTTTTGGTTTTTCTTCCTGCCTTTATCTTTTTTTCAGAATACCGTTAACTAACTGGAAGTCTTCTTAATCATGTTTTAATTGTCTTTCTGTTAATCTGGAAAATGGAAAGACAATTGGTGGTTGACATGACAAACCTTTTAAAACTTTTTACCAAAAAATATTACTCCTCTATTATTTTTTCCCCTTTTTTGGGGACTCTGCTTTTGTGCCCTTTAATCATCACATTGAAAAGTTTTCAGAGGAATTTTAAAGTGATTGGACAATAACCAGGTTCAGAGGAGATAAGGATTTACTTAAAACACAATCAGATGTGAAACACATAAAAGAGTTTTTATATTTCAATTGTGGTTGCTTCTGTGACTCATTTTTATAAAAAACTGTGCATAAAAATATGAACTAATGAAATAGAAAAACAGAGTTAACTATTCACCTCTCAAAGTTGTTACCTTTATAAAGTGAATCAACCTAAATTTAATTTAAACACAAAATGTCTGGATAATTTAAAATATAATACAATTTAGAAAAAAAATAGTCTTGCAAAATTTAAGGAATAATTTGTTGCTTATCGAAAGGTTTACTTCTTTGCAGTTGTCAAGATATGAGTAGGATATAGTCAACTAGTTTAATCCTTCCATTATAAACATGCTTTTTCTGTTACTGCCATTTCTCTTGACTTCTACTTCATTTACTTTTGGTATCCTTTAGAAATGTTGTTTTACTCAGAAAATTATTGATGGTGCGCACTTCTAGAGACACGACAAGTCAGTAGTTGTGAGCCCTAACCATGAGAAACACTGAATTAGATCTTCTTGTGGTATTTTTCCTGAGTCTGTGGGAAAGTCTTAGAGAAGGAAACCAAAAAATTGATATGCAGACACTTGATATTTGAGATTACTTCCTTTAGAAAGCGTGTCATTTTGTGCCAACAACATTGGCATTATCTACAAGATGGACTTTCAACCGTCTGGGTTTGGAATAAGACTGCTAACTTATCGTTCGTAGATCACAAAGCAGCTAACATGGTAATCACCCTGAGTCACCATTCATTTTAGATACATTCAAGCTGGTAGTCTGTGGACAAAAAATTGCTTTTCTAATTCTTAATCCCTCAGCTCTTTACTTCACCCAAAGGCTTATTAATTTAAAACAAAGCATCCAACTAAACCATTCTACTCACCTTCTACATCTTCCCTAACATGACATAAATATTTGTATGTCTTAAGCTGTTTTATCTGAATGATGGTTTCTAAAACAAAATAGTGGTTCTGATACAGATCATCTGTTTGTTGCTTCCAGTTTTAATGGATATGTGAAATTCATACACAGATCTTCAAGTCATAACTATTACTAGTCATATTCTCCTTAAAAAAAAAATATACATGGGATATAGTTTTGATATATGTCCCTAACAAAATTTCATGTGGAATTGTAATTCCCAGTGCTGGAGGTGGGGCCTCGTGGGAGGTGTTTGGATTACCGGCATAGATACGTCATGGCTTCATGCTATCTTCATGGTATTGAGTTCTTGTGAGATCTGGTCATTTAAAAAGTGTATGGTATCTACTCCCCATTCTCTCTCTCTCTCTTGCTCCTGCTTTCACCATGTGAAGTACCTGCTCCCACTTTGTCTTCTGCCATGATTGGTAATTTCCTGAGGCCTCCCCAGTGGCTGATACCAGAGCTATGCTTCCTGTACAGCTTGCAGAACTGTGTGCCAATTAAACCTCTTTTCTTTCTAAATTATTTACTCTCAGATATTTCTTTATAACAATGCAAGAATGGCCTAATACAACATGAGTTCACCAAAGAGACTATGTGCCAATTGGAGGCAATATTATAACATTTTTAAATTAAAATATTTGAGATTTTGAGTAACTCTGGAAGGGAGCATAACAGTCATCTACAATGAGTCTTTCATTTAGAAGGCGAGTTAGTTGCCCAAGGCCACAAATCTTTCTGGTTGCCAAAACAGACTCAAGATCCCAGAGAATCAAACTTAGAACCTTGTTGTATGGAGTAGAATGCATATTTCCCCTCAGAAAGCTCTGCAGTTATCTCTTTTAGTTCTACAGAATTTTTACATTGCAGTTTCCAATAGTCCCTTCTCAGCTAGCCAAAATATTTATTTCAACAAATCTTAATAACATTAAATTATAAAATAATGTTAAATATGTCTGGTTATATCTATGATTTCCAGCCCATTCCAGTCAAATCTGTGATTTCTTATATTGGAAACTCTAGGTCAACATAAAGGTTTTTGATACTATTGCTGTTTTACTGATTAAGGAATGAAAGATCAGAGTTTTAGTGAGCTGTCCAAGATACCACAGCTAGTAAGAGTGGGAGCTGGTATAGAGCTAGTGTCTCCCATATTCACCTGTGGCTCTTTACACTAAAATCTTCAGCCTGAAAAGGTTTTAGCATCCCGCATTTCTCCTAACTTTAGCTTTCTGACAGTCATTTTGTCAGGGAGTTATGAAATATCAGAATTTCCTTTTTATTATCAGACATTCTGTACGCATGGGATTTCAGTGACATTAGCTATAAGCTGCACTCATACTACAGAGAAAGACATGGCAAGCATCAGAAATAGATGCAGTGATATAATAAAAGCTGGCAAAGTGCTTTCATGGCAAAAGTTATGCAAGTGTGAAGGAAGATTCTTCTCACACATTCTGTCAATGGGAAAGAGAAGGTTTTGAAGTGCAATTTAATGGGGGAACAGAAGTCAAAAGTCTACCAAAACTATCTAGATCTTAGTATACTTCAAATGGGATATAAATTGTTGCCTTGAGTAATGATGATCTACTTTTTACCTAATAAATGATAAACAATTCTGTCTACGTTTACCTGAATTACAAATTACTGGTGTTCACATAAAAAATGTAATTCAATACATTTTTAGGATCCTCAATCAAAACTTATGGCCGATGAGTGAAAGTGTTTAACTGAATCTATTGCAAATAAATAAATTTATTAAAGAAATATCCATTGCCTTTGTGAAAGGAAAATAACTCTTGAGGCCCCAAAATCACTAACCTAAAGAGAAAAGTCAAGCTGGGAACTGCTTAGGGCTAACCTGCCTCCCATTCTATTCCAAGTCACTCCTCCACTCACCAAGATGAATGCATATCTGACTGTCTTCTTTGGAGAGGCTAATCAGAAACTAAAGAATGCCACCATTTGTCTTTTATCTACCTATGACCTGGAAGCCCCCTCCCTGCTTCGAGTTGTCCCACCTTTGCTTCAAGCTGTCCTGCCTTTCTGAACCAAACTAATGTTCATCTTACATGTTGATTGATTGGCGTCTCCTGTCACCCTTTAATGTGTAAAACCAAACTGTACTCTGACCACGTGAGGCACACGCCATCAGGACCTCCTGAGGCTGCGTCATAGGTGTGCATCCTCAACCTTTGCAAAATAAACTTTCTAAATTAACTGAGACCTGTTTCAGATATTTGGGGATTACACCTTCATTTGAGGACGCTGGTTGGCCTGCTCACTGTTCCATCATTCTGATAGGTAGGTTTGAAATACCCCAGATCACTAGTATGCAATCATTTAATACGTAATGACTCACTGGGCCTACAGAGCAGCTTCATGCATCCCCAATTTTAAAGGATTTTACTTTCTAAAAACAACTTTGAAAGGCAGTAACTCGGCTGGGCGCCGTGGCTCACGCCTGTAATCCCAGCACTCTGGGAGGCCAAGGCCCGCAGATCATGAGGTCAAGAGATTGAGACCATCCTGGCCAACATGGTGAAACCCTGTCTCTACTAAAAAATACAAAAATTAGCTGGGTGTGGTGGTGTGCACCTGTAGTCATAACTACTCAGGAGGCTGAGGCAGGAGAATTGCTGGAGCCTAGGAGGCGAGGTTGCAGTGAGCCAAGATCGTGCCACTGCACTGGTTCCTGGCGACAGAACAAGACTCTGTCTCAAAAAAAAAAAAAAAATGAAAAAAGAAAAGAAAGATAGTAACGCCTTTGCTTGCTAACAAAGATTTTCTAAAAAAAAAAACACAGAACTTTAGTCACTGATGTTCTCAATCTACTTATTGTGCTTTTAATCTGCATTACCATGAATATTTTAAAAAGCATTTTCATACATTTTTTCGCCATTTGTATTTTCTCTTGGTAAAGTTTCATTTTGCTGATTTCCTATTTTTCTAACTCATTCCAATTGATTTGTAGTTCTTTATGTTTTCTAGGTACTAGACTGTCAGTTTTATGTATTGCAAATACATACATATCATCCTATGCCTTGCCATTTAACTGTTTTGATTGTATCATTTGATCAACAGATGTCATTAAATTTTTATCAACTATTTAATGTCAGCTATATTGAATACATTATATTATGTTTATTGATTATGATGCTTTGATGCTTTTTTATTCATTATTTAAGTGTATACAAGAAAAACATGAAGAGCCTTCACAAGACTACCAGAGTTGATTGAATAAAAAATAATTGTCTCCTTTCGACATCACTCCACTGCCCACACAAAACTAAACACCAAACAGCTATTTTTCTAGACATTTGTGTGTCCATGTGTGCATATGCATATGTGTGCGAGTGTGCATATAAAGAGAAGCAATATGGAGTAGTGATTAGTAGCACAGCTATTGGAACCAGACACTTAGGTTCAAATACAATCTCCAAAGTTTAGCAGCTAGGTGGCTTTGGACAAGTTGGTTCACTTGTCTAGTAATGGGATTTCCAAGGCAAAGGGCTTTCTCTTTCAATGTCCTCCTCTGCAAAATGAGGATAATACTAATATCTACTTTATGGAGTAGCTATGAAGATAAAAGCATATAAGGCACTTAAAACAATGACCTTCCCATTAAAAAAATAGCTAACATTTATTCAGTCCTTACTATTTGCCAAGCACTTTTTATGTATTAATCTGTTTAACCATCCCAACAATTATATCCATTTTTCAGATGAAGAAACTAAAGCCCAAAGGACTTAAAAGACTTGCCCAAGGTGGCACTGTTAGTAAAAGTTAGGTTTGGTTTATGAAGCCCAGGTAGTCTTGCTCCAGAGTTGACACACTCAAACATTATGCTATGTGCTGATCTTCCCATCAAAAGCACTCAATAGCTATTACTTGATATTACATACATATTCAAACATATGATTTCATGTTTTATTACATAAATGATACCATAATACACATTGTACCGTCACTTGCTTTCATCATTATACAATATAATAGTAATTTTTCCTTGTCAATACTTTATTTATTTAAACAGTTAGATGTATAACATAGTATAGTTGCCTATAATGTATTTAAACATTTCTTTGTTGATGAACACTGGTTTCTATAGTTTTGCTGCTGCAATGCGGCTAGCAATCATCTTTATACATTCATCTTTTGTGTGTATGTGCAAATATTTCTGCCGAGTGAATGTCTAGTAATGGGATTTCCAAGGCAAAGGGCTTATATTTGTTTAAGTACTTTCTCAGACAGGGCATCCCCTGAGTAAACACAGGTTTTTATATGTCACATATAGATTTTTATAAATTTTATTTATAGCAACAAAATTTGTTGAATCTTCTTTGCTTGATTTGTTCTGCCGCTGTCCAAATGCCTAGCTTTGCAAATATTATTTTATTTATTTCACTTATATAAAAGGTATCTTTGTAATAAATCCCATCATATATTTAGATAAGAATTTTAAGACCATCCTACTTCCATCCTCCCTTCTTGGAACCAATCTCAAAATGTCTATCAATTCAATTTTTTATTGGTAAATTGAATAATCTCAATTTTATTTTCTTTCTACAGCTACACAAACCATCTACAGTATTGGTTCAGTGCAGCCTCTATGTCTGCTCACCCTCCCTTTACTATGTAAGCAAGTTATCAATCATAGGAGCAGTCATAAGTAAGTAAAAATTACCTTGTTCATGAAACAGTTGATTATGGAGCACTGTGAAGACCCTGTGGGATTGCACACTCTGCCAGGGCTTCTCCTAGAAAGTAGAAACAAACACTATATGTAGTTTCAGGGTCCAGTCTCTTTAATCTTTTTATCTGCCTGGGATTCCTTCCAAGCAACACAACAGAATATAGCCCTATAGCTTGTCTCCCAATAACACACCCCCTCTTGATCCTGTCTGATGGCCAACAAAGCAAGCTCTCTTCTGATTTGATCCAACTAAAGTACTTCCCACTTTCCTACCTTTTTATTTTCATTTCCATCAAGCTCTCTTAGTTCCTCTTTGTAGACTTGAGTCTAGCATTTTGAGAGGCATTCATCTGTGAGATAACATTTTTGGGAGAGCTAGAAGGAAGCTATTATCCCTGAAAACACTTTGGCAATATGAGGATTATATTGACCTAATTTGTGGAGTATATCTCTAGCCTGAATAGGTGTGCTATTTCCTTTTAACAAAAGAATATGTTTTTAGTATTTGAGTCTTTTATACATGCCTAATACCAGAGTGTTTTGCTTCCACTGTAATGCTGGTATACTTCTAGAACAGCAGCCAAACTCATTCATAGAAAGTGATAATGAGAATGACTCATTGGATAAACTTGAGTATGTACAACTGTAAGTTTTCTAAAGCTGCCCATTTTGTTTTTAATCAAAAATTTTTCTGAGTCAGCTGAAATACTCAGAGGAATTGATGACCAATGCTAGAAGGTCCAAGTTGCTGATGAACACTTTGAGCTCTTGGTGCACTCTAGAATTTCTAATTTCTTTCCAAACCATCATGAAGGCAAACAGATTAAGCACTCTTGACATGTTAGTTTTGGGGGAAGCAGAGGTAAGAATAAGTTAATCCCCAACTTTATTACTCACTCTTGTTCCTTCTGTCCCAATTTGTCCAAGGTGGGTATCCAAGAGAAAAAGAAATACATACAACAAGGAATTATTTAACTACCCAGAATTCCCCATCTAACATCAACTTCTTGTTTTTTAGGCAATTACAGGAAAATGTGCAGTAGTTCTAGCTGAGATTTAGATCTCAAACTCCTAGATGATTATCTATTCTGATAAATCGAACTAGATTATAGGTGAGTTTTAAAAAGATCTGTTATTTAAATAAAGTTTTTATTTTGGAATAATTTTTTTATTGCATTTTAGGTTTGGGGGTACATGTGAAGAACATGGAAGATTGTTGCATAGGTACACACATGGCAGTGTGATTTGCTGCCTTCCTCCCCATCACCTATATCTGCATTTCTCCCCATGCTATCTCTCCCCATAATTTTTAATGTACAGGAAAATTGTGAAGATAGTACAAAGGATCCCATGTATCCCACACTCAGTTTCTTCAATTGCTAGCATCTTATGTAATCATGATACATTCATCCAAACTACTGACACTGATATATTGTTATTAACTAAAGGATTCATTTTTTTTTTCACTCCAATATTAGTTTAAACAAGCAATAGGGTATAATCTTGGCATTCCCCAATGTTAGCATTCTAATGGCTGAGAATACTTCAGAAAAGTAGGTATGAAGAAAGAGTTTTAGTGAGAAAGCTTCAACTACAACAGGCATAAGCATCCCATTCCCTGTTTCTTTTCCATTATACATTATCCTTAGCCTTGTGTGGCTCAGAAAAAGGGAGAAGGTTGGGATTTCTAGGCTGAAGACAACCCTGGGGCTATCGAACTGTACCAAACGGCATAGAAGAAGGAAAAGAAAAATTGGAGGCAAAAATTAAGAACATATATACCAGAAAGAAATGAGTTGTAAACATTTACACTTTCCACTAAAGGTAACATTCTTTACTAAACGTGTGTCTGATCCATACTAGAACAACCACATAATGGTAGAAGTTTGTAATTAGGGGAACCCTTAAAATACCTTCAGAAATGATGGTATACCACAAACTGTACTCTGTATAAACTGTTATAAAATTATGGTATAAATTATTTTCAAAATTTGGTAATACTTTTAGGTATAGAAAGTGGGTATTTACTTAGAATGAGGGGGGAAGAATCACAACAAATGACACTTTTTTTTTAAAGCTGACAATGCCATACCACCTGAACATGCCTAACCTCATCTGATCTGGTATTATTCTAGTAATTTGTTTTATTGGTAACTTTTTATCTAAGGAACCAATGGTACAAAGTTCAAGATTCTGTAAATATAACAGGAGATCATAATTTCCAAAGGTTGGAGGGACTTTTAGATATCCCTTCAACTGGAAGAAAAGGTTACCTAAATTCGTTATAACATGTCTAATACTGTCTTCTTGTTCTCTCCTTGAACTTTGACATCTTTGGCAGCTTTGTTTGTTGGAACGTTTTGTTTTGTTTTGCTGCATTCCACTAACGTTTACCTTACTGTAACTTCCATGCTTTGATTATAGTAGGTCTGACGCTTCCTGCTAAAGCAAATACCCAAAATAATTCTTTTTCTTTTGAGAGACTAACACACATCTAAAGCTAGCTGTTACCTCTTGCACACAAACCTTCTCTTTTCTGGGCTAAAATAATCCTGGGTTTTGTGTACAAATCAGTCTTTGAGGGATTTTACTACTTTATCTTTGATTGCTCTTTGAGCAATCAATTTCAGTAAAATTACAACCTCATTTTTCTTGTTAAATGAACACATTTTCTTTTTGTTGAGAGGCTGTCTCTATGGGAGTTATGAGTGTATGCTGTATATGGAAAGAACTGGGTTCAAATCCAGGTTTTATGACCATGTCAAATTACATAATCTCTGAGGCTCATTATTCACCTTTGTACAATGGGCTATAGTAATAGTCCTTATCTCAGCATGTTTGTATAACAATAAAGAGGTTATTCATGCAAGGAATTAGCTAGCATTCAACTAGAATTCATCTATTATTACTCTGCTTTTGGGTTGTCATTTCATTGAAACAATTTTGTCTTTAATACATGATGTTACAACAAATAATTTATTTTTAAAATGTACCGTATGCAAATAAGTTTTTCTTTCTTTCCCTACCCTCATCCCAAAGTATTAGAATCCAAGGAAGAAGGATTCTTTGCAGAAGGATACTGAAAAAACAAAATTAGAGAGAGAAGCAAACTAGTCTTTATTCCCTTTATTTGCATAAAAATGTTATTTCATTCAGCCTTCACACTATTTTAGTCACAGGTTCCTGTGTCTTATTGTGTCAACGTTATTATCCTATTCTGCTTTAGTCATTAATAGTGCTGGTATTTAGTCAGTTTTTGCATTTCCTTTGAGTGACTTTTCCCAGAGCGGGTACTTTATTTCAAATATACCAAAAAAAATTAATTGAATTATCAGTCTTATCAGGTAAACTCTGGTTTCTAGGACAACATTTTTCAGCCTGCTGCTGTTACTCTTAGCATGGATGTCTTGTAGCAGTGTTAATATTGCAGTAGTAATAAAACAGTCTTAAAACATGCTACAAAATGATCATAAGTTTTGAAAAGAAAAGTTCAGCATAAACAAAGTTCAGCATTTAATTGCATAAATGGATTGCAACAGAGTCTTAAACTTGATTGTGTTGAGTCATGAAACCCCACAAAATGTTAAACATTAAAACATGTCTGGAATATTGGAAAATAATTTGTTGGTGATATTTTAAATGTCATCTAATAAAAATGGTCATGATTTTCTAACGCCATGTAGGAGAAAAGGAAATAGGTGTGCTTTCCAAGTATCCAGACTGCATTAACTAAACATTTTGTTTGATGGAATCGCAAGTAATTTCAAATTGTGTTTGCTTCAGTAATAGAAAGTGCCTCTCAGACTCATTTCTGTCTTTAAATGTGTCTTCTTTGTGGGTACTGTGAAGAGGCTCAAAAAAAAAGCAGCTTATTTGCAACAAAGAGCAACACTCAGATGGTTGAAGGTGAGGATTTCAAATAATGCAGGTGTGAAAATAAGAGAGAGCCTTTATCAAATTCCAATTTTGAAATTATTTTTCCTCTTCCCATTTTGGGTCTCATCATTATTGTCAGAATTGTGGTTGTTCTGTCAAAAAAGCATGGTAGAGAAATAGGTGAGTAGAAAACCAGCTGCATCACTAATCAATGCCGTTAATGGTAATCTGTCCTGGGGGAGTGATCAGGCTGCTAAATATTCAAGGAAAACTGTTGGATAGATCACAAAAAGCAAATCCTTTTAGTGTATAGTCTAGTGGTAGTAATCCCAGTGGTGCTGCTCATCCTGAATCCCCCACGTTCTAGTGAGTGTCTGCTAAGTGTTTTGGACATGTGAATGCCATTGAGGTCCTAACTCTTGTTGTTTACCATCCTTAGTTAAAAAACTGTAAAATCTGAGGAAGAGACATTCACATGAGAATTACCATTAATCCCATCAAAAAAAAAAAGCCCTGAAGCAATTTACCTATTTTTACTAAGCAGAGTTAGACAAGCCAGTTCTACCACGAATATATTGAAAGACTAATATCTTGGTAATGTTTCCTAATCATTGTGTCATGACAATTTGAGCCATTGTCAAAACACTCTGTATGTTGAAATATCCTAGTTTCTTTACCCCAGGCAGTTCCTTTTTTTTTTTTCTTTTGCCAAAATCCGTTTCTAAAGTCACTGCTTTCAGCTTCTGTCTGTATCTCAGCGATAAAAGCCAACTAGCTCCTTTGAGGAACACAAACAACTGAATACGGCAATCAAGATTAAGGAAGAGACCTCCAGTACAAATGCAATAGTTGTCCTGGACTGAATTTTAAAAGCATGCAGTTACAGACTGCACAGGAAATGCAAATTTTAAAATAATCTGAACACTTAAACTGTATGTTATGTATAGAAAAAGTACTTAAAATTTGAAGTCATAGAATTGCTCCCAACCCATAGAAGTATTTCTTAAAATTTGAAAAGGTACTGATTAAACATTCAAATGTGACAGTACTAATCTTCAGATATCCAGAAAATAAGAGAATCACATTGTCAGAAATTTTATGCATGTAAGTCATAGCGTTTTGGTCTCAATATAGACATGGGAGAAAAATGAGGTGGGAAAATATTTACTGCAAGTATAATGAATTGATTAAATCTGGAGCTGTTTTAAATTGTAAATACTTCCACAGTTTACTACACCTCTGTGATCTGTTCCTTAACCTCGATTTTCTATTTTTACTTATTTTTAAAGAGAATGATTAAACTTTGCTTCAGTAATTATTCACTACCAACTACATTTTACCACATTATTCAGTTGACCAAAATATTTTCTTGAAACAACAGAACATTTCCATTGTTGTACAATTCCTGGTTATTGGAGACCAAGCTCATGCTACGAATGTTCTTGTGGACTTGTGGTCCCTCCAGAGTAACTGAAAATAGATGGTTTCTGTTGTCCAGGTCACTTTGCTAAGTAAATTTGGTTATCATATAATAGGATTTCTTTTCAGCTTACTTATTCATTATGAACAGAAAATTATGCTGGAGAGTATTTTTCTTCTACTAGCTGTCTGACAACCTTAAGAATGACTTTCTAGGTGCAATTTGAGGAAATAATTTATCTTACAACAATAAATGTTCCTTCAGAAAAAATGAAATGGAGAACTAAATATGTATTAAATGTATTAGAGAAAACCAGTCCTAATTTTGAGAGCTAAAGTCCCCAAATCATGTGAATTATTCAAACTCTCTGTCTCCGCTACCAGTTAATTGCTTCATAGTATTTTTTTAAATTCAGGTCAATAGACTAGGCTCTAAAATACCTTAAATCAATCTAGCCTTGGTCAATGGTAAAACAACAGAAAGCTGATGTCTTCACTCTATCATTCATTCATTTCATTCATACATTAAACACATATCTAACATAACTTTCTTAAGTCATGTTAAACAATTTTCATCAGGGAATTTCAAACAAAAATAATGCATTTAAATATAATAATGTTCCAAATAATTGAGAAGGCTTCCTAAGACAAGCCATGTTATTTAAGCGCTTCACTCAATAAAACCATTTTCTATGAAAAGAAAAGGATGCTATATTATTTGATAACAACCTCCAGTGTGAACAGAAGTCCTGGAACTTTACTAATATGACATGGGTAATTCATGCAAATACTACTTATTATAAATGGCTTTATATTTTCCAAAGAACGTTCACACTATTTATATCATTTGATCCACATACAAACACTGGAAAGGAGATAGGGTAAACAGTATTTTTTTCTATTTTACAAATATCCTTCTCCGACCCGAGCTCAGAAAAGGATAGTAGCTTGTCCTGAGTATATATGGCAGAACTGAGACTAAACCTTTGTCGACAAACTCCAAATCCTTTATCATTCAGTGCACAGGATGTTTATTAACTGAAGGTCACACTTACTGAGAGCATACATGTGCCAGAAACTGCCCTATCTTTATATGTATTAGCTCATCTGCAATTAATAAACAAGGAAATCAAGGCTTAGTGAAATAAAATAACTTTAATCAAGGTCATACAGTTAGTGGCAGGACCAAAATTTGCAGGATGGCCCTGTGATTCTAAGGCTCACATTTTTAACCACTTCTTATTCTGTAATTTCCTCCATCATCACAGAAAGGATTTTAATTAGGTATAATTACATCAATTTCCTCTTTTCATCACATTAACTTAGAGAACAGACAGGCTCCTATCTCTATTAAATACCATTTAATTTCTATTGTTGCTATTTTTCAGATTTCTCTTCTAAATATCCACCTCTAAGTCTACAAGTTACATTTTCTACTCTTTGAACCATTTTCAGTGGGTTCAACTAAATTCTGTAAATTCTTCTTCTTTCTCCTTTTTAAAATAGTAACTTCTTTTTGTATCTTACCTAATCACACAGCTACATATTCTTAATGAAGAAAACACAAAGCACAAAAGAAAGAATGAAAGTTATCCTAAATGCCACCAACATAAGATAAAATAGTAATGGTTAAATTTTCTGAATATGTAGAAGTAAAAATAATGACTATACTAGATGCTTTCATATATTTAAGGATCACAACAACCCTTAGGAGTAGGTACTATACTTATATCCATTTATAGCTAAGGAAAGTTAAGCTTATATAGATTAAATTATTTATTCACATTCATATACTTAAGAGGCAACTCTATGATAGAAGTAGAAATGTAGACCTGCCTTTCCAAGTGTGTCTTTTTGGATTGACACTGTATAATATTACTTCTTTCTCTATTTTTGGCCTTCAAGTATATCACAAACATCTTCTCTATTCAGTAACCTTCAACCTGATTTCTAATGAAAGGTTAGTAATCTATATTAACAATGTAATAGGCACGTGTATACCTATGTAACAAACCTGCATGATCTGCACATGTACCTCAGAACTTAAAGTATAATAATAAAAAAATGTAATATAACTTATTTAAAGAACCTCCATATTTAAGGGGTATTGTGACTGCTTTTTATTCTGCCATAAAATTGCAATGAAACATTTTTGCACTGTTGTGCCAAAAGCCAGCATTCTATATCTAGTTTTCTTGTGACAGGGGGTCTGTGTTTGTCTGTTTGTGTTACTATAAAGGGATACCAGAGACTGGGTGATTTATAAATAAGAGAGGTTTATTTGGCTTATGGTTTTGCAGTCTGTATAAGCATGGCACCAACATCTGCTCAGCTCCTGATCAGGCCTCATGAGTTTTTACTTATGGTGGAAGGTGAAGTGGGAGCATACATGTGACATGGTGAGAGAGGGAGCAAGAGAGAATGGAGGACATGTCACGCTCTTTTAAACAACAATCTCTCTTGTGGACTCATTACCATGGGGAAGGCACCAAGCCATTCATTAGGGATTCACCCCCATGACCCAAACATTCCCAGTAGGCCCCACCTCCAACATTGGGGACCAAATATCAAGAGATTCAGAGAGAACACACATCCAAACTATATCAGTGTCTATGTTTGGTACCTTTTCTGCTCCTTGCCTGAGAGGAGCCCTGCCATCTCCAGGCTTTGTTTATGTGATTGTCTTTACCCTTAGGATTCTTAGTGTAGCTGATTTCAAGTGCTGACTTTCAGTGATATTGATCCATGGCAGAGCAGCACCCAGTCTCTCCTGACCTTCATGTTTGCCTCGCTTTCACTGTTAAAAAATTATTTGTTCAGTCAGTTCAGGTTCTTACATGCATTAACAGGAAAAAAGACTAGCTAATTTGAAAAAGAGATGTGTTTAAAGGGTATCAAGTAGCTTGCAGAATGGATGGAGAGATGGAAGAAGGAAGTTCAGGAAATCAACAGGAACCAAGGGAAGCAAAGCAGCCAAAATAGTGCCAGAAGAATAGTCTAGCTAGGTCCCTGTACCACCACCATCACCACCAAAATCACTGCTTTTGAAAAACTTGATGTCAGTACTTCTTCTTGATGATGGTTTCCAAACTCTCCTTCTTTGTAAAACTCCCTCAATGTTCAGTCTTGGGTGACTGCATCTAAATGAGCCTAGCTCATGTTCCTAGAGGCTGCTTTGCCGCTGGAGACTAAAGGAAGGAAGGACCCTGCTTTAGCTTCTATGGCGGGAGGTAATTACCCAACCAACAGAACATATAATGATGAATTTCTCCCACATAGGTGGAGGATTTGAATGCTAGGAAGCTATGCAAATAACAAATATCCACTACAGTTTTGCTTAAGAGATTTTTGCTATCTCAGGTAGGCCAGTTATGAAATGGCTGCTTAATCTCTTTGATTTAGTCTTGTTTCCATTGTCCTATGCTTTGCAAAAATTTTCCAAGTTTGTGGCACAGGGATGGCACTCTCCTCTAAGTACTCAACTTGATACAGAGTTCCCTCCAACTTTCATGTTATTTTGCAAGTCATCACAGGCACGACGGTGCTTCAAATGTTTACATTACACAAAATAATGCGTTTAAAACACAATGACTATATGTACAGCAATGTTTGGAGACAATGTAGACAATGTAAAAAGTGTAAATTTGGGGAGGCCTTTTGTGAATACGTGGCCTTGGCCAGAATGACACTTCTATATAATCCTCTGTTACACTCCCATTTCCTCCACTGATTCCCACAAATAGTTTCCTTTCCTTTGATTATTTAAATCAGTTGCATAGGAGAAGCATTTCAGAAAGAAGGATTGGATACATTTACTCAAGTTACACTCTTTCACAGAATCTCTTATGCATATATTATTAATGGGATCCTAGAATGTCTGTAATAGTGGGGCAAAGTCAGGGCAATGTTATGCATGATGTAAACCAAACTCTAGATTTCCACATAATAAGCTCTTTTCTATTTGCCCCTGTATCACATTAATCCTTTAAAAATGTGTAGTGTTTCTCATTATTACTTTAAAATAAATTACACTTTAAGTATATCAATTAAACATTTTGCAGCTGCTAATGACTTGAAGAACTGATAAAGCTTTATTTTCTGAGCCTTGGCATTGCTAAATAAGATGGTTTCATTTTATATTAGTAATAAATTGACAAAAATATTGGTTAATTAACATTGGTTAATTGAATCGTTATGGGAACAAACACTTGCATGCACCTCAAGAATTAAATGAGAAAACCAGGCTGAGATGTGCATTGTAAATTCTTCCTAATAACGGGTGATGGGTACAATAATGCTCTCTCCCTGTCCACCTGAATCATTATGAAGCTTTCAAATCAAGATTGATTTTTTTTTCTAACATTGTCTGTCACAGTAACACTAAACCTTCTATTAACACAACACAATGATTGTAGATAAGATTAAGTACAATTTACATGATGAGTTCCTTTTTGAAACCATCTTTCATTACCATGAAAATGTAGACACCTGGCCCCAGGCAGGTATATGCTTTTATCAATATGCTATAGCACTTAAATCCAGTCATAAAAATAAAAAGTAATGAGCTTTTAGTAGTTTGATTACTTTAATTCTTTGGATATGTTTTACATGATATAGGTCATTGAAAATGCAAAACTACGACAGCATATTTATTTACCGAAATCATGGGAGAATACTGGTTCTACCACTAAATATATTACCATATTTATATGAACTCATCTCCTGGTAAAGATATAAAAACAGAATAGGGAATATCCTGCTGGTATTTGATCATCACAGACTATCGGTAAATTCTTGCTCCCTTTAACCAATGCTACACCTCTCTTCCACAACCCATCAAGTGTTTTTAGTTTACTATTTGGATTCCTTCCTCCTTGTCAATTGATATTGTTCTAATATGGGACCAAAGCCTTATCCTCTTTTGCTAGAGAAGACAATATCCTGACAACATATATAAGATACTCATATCCATTTCCACACATCAAAGAATATACGTTCACATTATTTTCACCTACTATATACTACTATTTTTACCTACAGGGAGATATTTGTTTGAAGGCAGAAATCTAGAAAGAAAATGAATACTTTTCAGAGATTTATAGAAAGTCCACATCTCATGCAATTCATAACTAACTTAGGAAGGAATGGATGTTGAATATGTTTGGTAGAAGAGGCAAACTGCATAGTTAACAGTGCCTGAAAACTGGGAACATTTTATATATGACTTGAGGAAGGAAGATTCTCAATTAATAAAATGACTAACAAAGTTTAAGAGTGGGGCACAGGAAGGAGTAGAACTGATAATACTTCACTATATGGATGGAATGAAGAGGGAAATGAGCATTGAGTTTTAGAGTATCCACAACAAGACGGAGTAATGATGAGAGTTCTGCAGCTATGTTTCTGGGATCGTTGGTGAGAATGAATTCAGTACTGTGATTTGAAGTGGGTAGATAGTAAACAATGAAATGGACTGAGGTAATCCTGAATATAAAAAAAAAATACTAATTGATCAGTAGGTTCATTTCACCTCAATCATTTTTCCTGTTGTGTTATGCTTACTTGTTCATTGGATCTTGATACATTTTCTGTTACTTCATTATTTTCAGCACCTCAAATGTGTTGCTTTTCACTAGACACAATCGCTAGTTCTCACCTGAATGTAACACTTATCTTTGTGAGTAATCACCAACACTTTTATGCCTGTAGGGTAAAATCTGCAGCAGTATCATATCCTAGAAGTATTTCTCCATTTTTGTATAATATATAATTTTCATGTTCTAAGTATCCCAGAGAGTCTTAGAAGCTGAATAGGTCCACTTTTATAAATTTAGTAATTAATATTTATTCATTACATTATTTAGTCATATATTTATTTACTTTAGAAATTCTGTTTGATTGACCTGGACACATAGTACCCACTTTGTGTCAATTACGTTGGATACTTGTCATATTTTTGTCTGCCAACTTCAAAATCAGTATATTCAAAGCAAATATTTTATATTACCCCAAATCTACTTGTTTTCCCTTACCACCATGATCTTAGATCATCCAATCTGTCTTAGACTCTCTTAACCCATTACTCACACTCACCCAAACACATCACACTTTTGGTTATATTCAGGACATGCAACCCCAAAATATGGTACCTGGCATTTGAAAAAAGATCAGAACTGGGAGTGTCACTTTCACCTTCACCTTGCCCTTCTCCCCTGAAGCAAGCCATAATATCCTCATTCAAGAGGTGTCCTGCCTATTCTCAGAGGAGGAGAGCCAATGACACAAAGATGCCAAGAATAATCTAAACTAAAAGGCCTTGCTAAACTACACCCACAGTTTATTATCATTAGATCATCCCCCCCTTTTTTCTTCCAGTTATGTTTCCTCACAACTTTTTTTCCCTTATTCTTCCAAACTTTATTGACTCTACTGCTGAAATCACATTCACACATATATCCCACTCCCATCTGCTTGAGTTCAAGTTCTATTATCTCCTGCTCTACTTCAAGTTCTCATTATCCCCTACTTGGATTGTTTCTTGTTTCCAATTCATTGTTCACAGAACTGTCAGAGAGATTTTCACAGTGACCTGACCAAGAAACTCCTTAATTTTAAAGCCATCTTGTTTACTAGTATTTTTTAGAGCTTCTTAACATTGTCTATGAGGTCCTTCATATCTTTGGTTTCTGTCTATCAACACCACCTCATTGTATTTCACTAGTGCGTTTCACTAGGCCACATTCTCTTCTGACCACAAAGAGTCATTTTCAGAGACTGAATCAGATTGGTTTCTGCCATGATTGTAAGTTTCCTGAGGCCTCCCAAGCCATGCAAAACTGTCAGGCAATTAAACCTCTTTTCTTTTTTTAAATTTTAAGTTGTGGGAAATATGCAGAATGTGCCAGTTGGTTACCTAGGTATACATGTGACATGGAGGTTTGCTGCACGTATTGACTAGTCGTCTAGGTTCCCTTCCCTTATCCTCCACCCCACAACAAGCCCTGGTGTGTTTTTCTGCTCTCTGTGTCAAGGTGCTCTCATTGTGCAACTCCCACTTATGAGTGAGAACACATGGTGTTTGGTTTTCTGTTCCTGTGTTAGTTTGCTGAGGATAATGGCTTTCAGCTTAATTCATTGAGGTGCTGTGGCCACAGTATACCACAGCTGGTGTGTTGGGATATGGGAGACACCTTTTGGGACCAAGCTGTCCAGCTGCAGCAGGGAAAAAGCTATAGAGATGGATACCACCCTTCCCCCTGCCCAGGGAGGAAGGGTGGTAGCCATCTTAGCATGTTACGCAGCTATCAGTCCCAGTGCTGGCTGCTGCCCGCTTCCCAAGGAGCTCAAACAGCTTAGGCAGCAGGCAGTCGCAGCTGTGGTGCTGGCCACCCCTCTCCCTGGGAATACAGCAGGCTTAAGCGGATTGTAGCTGAGAGGCTGTTGAGAATCTGCACAGCTCCGGGATTGGAACCACAGGCCCTGGTGACATGGGTTCACGAGTGCCATCTTCTGATCTGTGAGTTGCACAGTTCAGTGGAAAAGCATGGTTTTCCCAGCTGGATAGCATGCTCACTCACCACCTCCCTTGGCTTAGGGGTGGGGCTCCCATGCCCTGTGTGGTTCTCAGGTGGGCCACTGCACCACACTGCTCTTTCTTCATCTCCATAGGTCACACCAGCCACCTAGTCAGTTCTGATGAGAGAACCTGGATACCTCACTTGCCAGTGCAGGATTCACATGCTATTATGGTTCTTTTCAACGGGTGCCTCCAATCACCGCTGCTTCTAGTCAGCCCTCTGGGTCCCACCTCAAACCTCTTTTCTTTATAAATTATTCAGTCTCAGGTATGTCTTATTAGCATCATGACAATGGACTAATACACCAACCATATACCAAGTGCTTAGCCTTTTCTTAGGATTTTCCAGTAGACTACATTGCTACATATCTGATTTTTCCCAGAGTTCTTTTCAAACTACTATTAGAATTATAGAACTATTTTGTTCTTTTACATTAAAGTATAATTACGGTTTTTCAATTTAAAGTAATACATACTCATGCAAGTAATTATAAAGACAAAAAGTTGGAGGAAGAAAAACACGCATAGTTTCATCTTCAAAAAATGACTATTAATAGTTGAAGCTATTCCCTTCAAGGCTTATTTGCATGCATCCTTTATATTTTATAGATCATTTTTCTTTTTAAAATTAAAACAATGTTTCATTTTTTTTCTTTAGGTAAAACAATGTAAGTTCACTTAGAATAAGATTATTCCAGGTTAAAAAATGATGACACAAGTATATGAAAGCATTTAAAAAAAAAATACTGTTGCTGCCTCTTATAGCAGAAAATGTTTAGTCTTCTTTGGCTGAAGCCTAAGAATTTACAACTGAAATGCCTATTTCAAAAGTACTGGAAATTAAAAATCAGGAAGTTATCCACTACTATAGTTAACATTATTAACCTCTTAATATTGCCTTATGAGGAAAAAACAAGTTGGGCAAGTTAAATTGTTACATGAAAACCTTTATCCAGAAATTACTCTCTCATGAAAAAGACTTTTGGCAAGCTGCCTATAATGCAACACTCAAGCATTAAAGATCAAAAATATGTTAATGATAGGTATGCAATGTTCAGAATCCCTTCATCCCCAATGACCAACTGTCTCTTCTAACTCTGATTACTGCCTTACCTTTGGCTCTATAGATACATTTTGAATCTCATTCATTTATGTTCTTCTATTTCTTTCTTACTCTATTCAGCAGTGGAACCATTCTAGAAATCATAATTCTCAGGAGAACTTACGATGCCATTTCAAAAATGTTGTTTCCCAGTTTCATTCCCCTTCTCCATCATGATGCTGTTGTCTGTATGGACTATAACTGGAGGATGCCAAATACATAACATATTTCTACCACTCTCCATTTCTACACCCAGGTGTGGCCTCAGAATTATCCTTAACATAAAACCTGTGCAACCATTATTTCACAATGGAATTTGATACTTGAAATGAAACTTTCTTATTATCCTTGGAAGTTAATTAACTAAACTGCAGGTGAATATCCTGTTAAGGAAACAAACTTACTTCTAGTTACTGGTTGTACCATGTGATTAAATACCAAATATGTCCAGGGCAGCTTTTGAGACATAGGTCTCTCTTGCTACCTTTAGTTTTCTGTTGCTCTTGATTCTGTGTCCACATTAGATCAGCTACCGCTTTTATATTTCCCTCTTTTTATTTCTAACCTTCCTTTATATCATTCTGCTATTTTAGTCTTCATTCCAATGTGACACATACTCATATTTATTCCCTTGATCCCAGAAAAAATATATTTTCCCTCTGTGACTAAACTTCTCTTAATATCAGGTCAAAACTTCTAAAGTTTGGATATGGATTTTTCTTCTGCAATAAGGACCGAGGTACCAGTAGTTTAAAATATATAACAATGTATTACTCACATAACAGTCTAAAGAAAGTAGCCCTGAGTCAATGTTGGCCACATAGTGTTCAGAGACCTAGGTTCCTTATATCTTCTTAATCTGCCAT
Organism: Ateles fusciceps; assembly: GCA_036589455.1. Classification (NCBI taxonomy): domain Eukaryota; kingdom Metazoa; phylum Chordata; class Mammalia; order Primates; family Atelidae; genus Ateles; species Ateles fusciceps. The sequence goes on from JAZHEH010002382.1 coordinate 680,446, forward strand.
TGTCAAGATTAAAGCACTATGTAGTGCTCATATCTTATATGCCTGCTCCAGCTACTGCCATCATGTTCACGTATTAGATGACTAGGTGAGGAGAAAGGAAAGGAAAGGGCTTGCCCCTCTTTGTAGTGGCATAACTGAGAAGTCTCACACATTCCCTTTACTCAACTCCCATTGTTAGAACTTAGTCATGCTATACCTGACTAGAGGGGATACTAGGAAATGCAGTTTTCAGTCTTATGCTCAGGTAAAAGGTAAAAGTTCTATTATTCAATAAACAAGGGAATAATGCATATTGGAGACAGCTAACCAATTCTGCCAAACTACTTTTTCTCAGACTAGTCATGTGTCTCATTTCTAGTTAAAGAATTTCTCTGAAATTTTGTCTGCTCTATTTGGGACATACAGCATTGGTCTATATCTATAATTTCTTCACTCTCTGCTCTCTAAGCATCTTGACTCCTTTCACCTTAAATAATTAACTCCAGAACTTCATGTTTATTCATCAGAAGAGAAGTAATACTCGTGAAAAGAGTATGGGTTATGTACTCAAAGCTCCTAGAGGTAGGACCTTGGGGAAGTCATTAAATCTTTCTGGCTACTATGCCATCCTTGCAGAATTATAGTGAACATTCAATGAGATAATGTATGTGTAAGTTGGAAAACCCTGTTAAAATGCTTGTGGCTGCTCCATTTCATACTGGTATGTTACAACCATCTCTCCAAGCATCATTACCCTATAACTTCCTAATTTGACTTTCTGCTAAGGGATTTACTTCTCTAGGGTCCCAACTCTTAACTCTTAGCTCTCCTTATTATCGACACAGGTACAACATAATTATCTTTGAATTATTTGGCCCTAGAGACAATAGAGAGACTTACCCACATAGAATTTGATTGGGGTTTGTTTTTTAGTTCCCTTCAGGTTAGAGAATGGCATGACATTATTCATTTCAGTTAGTATTCTATGTCCTCTAGGAACCCTACTTTGGGCCTGCCTAATTAAGGCTAATGTTTGTAGTGATCTTCTAATCCTTGATGGTATTTAATTTTCACATTTCTTTCCTGGGGCATTTTGTATTTATTTTGGCTATTTAGCATAACTAATTTTAGCCATATACAAATTCTGTCAAATTATACCAGTTCTACTGATAACGATACCATGTGTTCCCTGTTGTCAATCAGAAAGGAGAAACTTTAGCTCACAATGAAAAGTAAGCTTTGTTTGCTTCAGAAAACAAACATTCTTATCTATGCTGGTCTCTATTATGAAATTGAGAATCTTATGTAGGAAAGGTCATAGTATAAAATACACAGGGTGTCATATTTTCAGGAAATGGAATAATGTGTGGTATTAATCATACTCAAAAAGAATTGATCATGGATTAAAAGTATACTATATTGTAATTTTGCAGGCTTTGTTAGAAATAGAAGTTAGATAAATAAGTTTTAGGCATAATTTGAAGGCTTGTTGGCATTATACAGTTCATTTTAAAGTTAATGACTGAGAATATACTTGAAATGTTTATGTTTCTAATAAATAAAAAATATGGGAGAGAAAAGTAACCTGTACTGAAGGGTTGCTCTTCACTATGTTCTATACTACTTTTTTTATATAAATTAAATTAAAACCTAACAGCATTTCGGAAAGGCTGATATTCTCAGATATACCTTTTCATAATAAAGAAAATGATATTCAGAGAGATTAAGCATATTGTCTAAGTGGCAGAGCTAGTAGACACAGGACAAATTCTAGTGCACCTGCTTCAAAATCATTATTCACTCTTTAAGATCATGCTATTTTCTTGAAACACGTGAAGGTAAAACACATGTTTTAAAATAAATATTATTATTTAAAATCTTAAGACATTGGTTTGCAACTCACAATTTGTAGCTTTTGCAGCAAAAGAATGATGTTTGTATATTGACAAACCAAGTAGTATATAAGTTATTCTCTTCACAATTTACTGTGGATCAAGTTTAAAGTATAAGAAGCTGTCAGATACAATTAAGGAGTAAAACATTGTACAATATATCAGTTAGATTATAGGTAATTCAGAAGAAATGGTTAGTAACTGTGCAGCTGAATTGCTTAAACCTAGTCTTGGCACTGCAACAGATCATGTGAAACATGACATGTACACTGTAGCTTTTAGTTATTATGTTTTAGTAAAGAATATAGTTGAATAAGTTGGCCTTATTTTATTCCAATTAACGTCTGAAACTTATTTGAAAAGCAGATAAAAAGAATGTTAACAGATTCCACATTTCCACTGATGCCATTATTATTCAGACATGTATTCACCCAAGCAAAATATTTTGACTAATTATGTAATAATGAAATAATAATTATGTAATAATGCAAATTCCACTTAACCTGGTCTAAGTCCTAAAATTTGAGTTATAATTTCCAAGTATGACTAATCCAATGTTTATTTTGTAGAAAAAAATCAAAACTCTGTAACTTTTAAAATGTTCAAAAGAAGAATATGTTTAGGATTCAAAGACAGTATGAGCTCAGAACAATCACAGATCAGTTCCAAGTCCAGGAGATCCCTATGATCCCTTCCAACTTTCTCACTGTAGTCCTAGGATAGATGCGAGCCTCTCTGTCTTCTGAACATAAACAGCATGAATTTTTACATGTTAAAGCTCTGATAGTTTTAATTGCATATATGCTATAATATTTGAAGAATCAAAGAAAATTAAAAATACCCTTCTTCCAAACTTGCAAAGCCAGAATCAAGAAATGACATGGGGATCCCCCCTGTGCCACAACCACCACCAGTGAAGCAAGCACATGCAGCCTTGCTCCTGCTGGTACCTCAGCCCAGCTGACATGTTTGCACTGCTGTGGCTACTGGCATGTGTGAGTGACCATAAATCCCATAGCCACCACCCTGGCAAATCGCTTTGCATTACACCATGCATTGGAGTTTTGTGGCCAGCAGACTGAGAGCACCTTGGCACCTCCAGTACAGCAGGTTTCTAACCTCAAGGGGCCAGAAAACAAATCTGGGGGCTCAGTAGCAGTCCACAGAGTTAAAGCACACAACCCAGGAGTGCTGAGCTGAATGATGGCCTTCCCAAAATCTTCCAGAATTGAAGCCAGTTGACTTCACCCATGGTATACCACAATCAAACCCCCAAGAGCATTAAAAAAAGAAAAAGGAAACCAAAAAAAAACAGAAAATACAAGCAAACAAACAAAAAACACCCATGTGAAGGACAGCAACTTCAAAGACCAAAGGAACATTAGCCCACACAGATGATAAAAAATCAGAAAAAGAACTCTGAAAACTCAAAGATCAGAGTGTCTTCTTGTCTCCAATCCACCACACTTGTTCCCCAGCAATTGTTTTTAATCAGGTTGAAAAGGATGAAGTGACAGAAATAAAATTCAGAATATAGACAGGAATAAAGATCTTCAAGATTAAGAGAAAGCTGAAACACAATCCAGGGATTCTAAAGAACACAATAAAATAATACAGGAGTTGAAAGACAAAAGACCATTTTGAAAAAGAACCAACAAAATTGATCTGACAGAAATGAAAAACTCGGTTCAAGAATTTTTAATACAATTATATTTATAACAGTAGAATCAATGAAGCTGATGAAAGAATCTAAGTGCTTGAAGACAGGATCTCCAAAATTACTCAATCAGACAAAAACAAAGAAAAAAGAAAAAGCAGATTACATGAACACTCTGAAAGATATGGAATTATGTAAAGAGATCAAGTTTATTACTTAGTGGCATCATTCTTGTCATCCTGAAAGAGAGGAAGAGAAAACAAGCAACTTGGAAAACATATTTGAGGATATCATCCATGAAAATTTCCCCAACCTTGCTAGAGAGGCCAACATTCAAGTTCAGGAAATGTGGAGAAGCCCTGCAAAATATTATAAAGATGACCATCCCAAAGACACATAATCTTCAGATTCTCTAAGGTCAAAAATGAAAGAAAAATTGTTAAACGCTGCTACAGAGAAAAGGCAGGTCACCTACAAAGGGGACCCCATCATGCTTACAGTGGCCAATTTAGCAAAAACTCTACAAGACAGAAGATTGGGGGCCTATATACAACACCCTAAAAGAAAAGAATTCCAACCAAGAAATTCATATTTGGCCAAACTAAACTTCACACGCAAATGAGAAATAAAATCTTTCACACAAGCAAAGACTAAGGGCATTTGTTACCACTAGATTTACCTTACAAGAGAATCCTTAAGGGAGTGCTAAATCTGACAATGAAAGACCACTACAGGCCATCACAAAGAAACAGTTAAGTACATATACCATTTGACACTATAAAGCAACTATATAATCAAGTCTATATAACAACCAGCTAACAACACAATGAACATGATAAAATCCACACATATCAATATTAGCCATAAACATAAATGGGATAGCCTCCCACTTAAAAGGCACAGAGGGTAAGTTAGTTAAAGAAACAATATTCAACTGTATGCTGTTTGAGGAGATAAATATCACATGCAGTGCCAGTCATACAAAGTAAAGGGATAGAAAAAAATCTACCAAGCAAAAGGAAAACAGAAAAAAAGCAGGGGTTATTCTAATATAAAAAAAAAAAACCATGAAAAAAACAGCAATTGAAACAAGACAAAGAAGGTCATTACATAATGGTAAAGGGTTCAACTCCACAAGACCTAATTACCCTAAATATATATGCCCTCAACACAGTAGCAACCATATTCACAAAACAAGTGCTTAGAGACCTAGATAACCACACAGTAGCAATCATATTCACAAAACAAGTGCTTAGAGACCTAGATAACCACACAGTAATGCTGTGATACCTCAGCATCCCACTGACAGTATTGGGCAGATCATTGAGGCAGAAATCTAACAAAATATTCAGGATCTGAACTTAACAGTTGACCAAACAGACCTAATGCCATCTACACAACACTCCACCCAACAACAACAGAATATGCATTCTTCTCATCTACACATAATACATACTCTATAATCAACATCAAGGTTGGCCATAAAACAATTCTTAGCAAATAAAAAATAAACTAAAATCATACCAACAACACTCTCAGACAACAGTGCAATAAAAATACAAATAAATATTAAGAAATTCACATAAAACTACATTAAAATTAAACAAGCTGTTTCTCAATGACTTCTAGGTAAACAATGAAATTAAGGCAAAAATCAAGAAATTTTTTGGAATTAATGAGAACAAAGATACAACATACAAGAATCTCTATGACACATTTAAACAAGTGTTAGAGAGAAGTTTATAGTGCTAAAGGCTCACATCAAAAACTTAAAAGATATTTAAAATCAACACCCCTAACATTACACCTAAAGGAGCTAGAGAAACAAAAATAAATTAACCGGAAAGCTAGCCAAAAAATCAGGGTGAAAAAGAAAAAATAATCCAAATCATAGCTAAAGTGAAAGAAAATGAGATGAAAAGAAAACTATACAAGAGATGAATAAGTTAAGGACTGTATTAGTTTGGTCTCATGCTGCTATAAATAAATACCCAAGACAGGGGTATTCACTAAAAAAAGAGAGAGAGAGTGAGAGAGAGAGAGAGAGAGAGAGAGATTCAAGTGACTCATAGTTCCACATGGTTTGGGAGCCCTTACAATCATGGTGGAAGTTACCTCTTCATAGGGTGGCAGGAGAAGAGAATGAATGCCAGCAGGGAAGGGGCAGATGCTTATAAAAGCATCAGATCTCATGAGAACTCACTCATTATATGAGAACACTATGGGAAGCTGCTCCCATAATTCATTGCCTCCCCCCACCAGGTCCTTCCTATAACACATGGGGGATTATTACAATTAAACATGAGATTCTGGGTGGAGACACTAAGCCAAACCATATCAAGGACTTTGTTATTTGAAATAATAAATTAGATTAATAAACCACTAACTAGACTTATAAAGAAAAAAAAAAGATGTAAATAAATACAATCAAGAAATGACATAGAAGTCATTATCAGCAACCCCCACAGAAATACAAAAACTCTTAGAGACTAGCATGAACACCTCTATGCACACAAGCTAGGAAACCTAGAAAAAAATGAATAAATTCTGGAAACATTCCTTTGGAAACATTCTAAAGATTGAACAAGAAAGAAATTGTATCCTTGAACAGATCAATAATGAGTTTCAAAATTAATCAAGAACAAGACCCTAACAAGACAGAAAAAACCAGGACAAGATGGATTCACAGCTGAATTCTACCAGATATATAAAGAATAGCTGGTACCATTTCTATGGAAACTATTCCAAAAAACTGTTGAGGAGGGGACTCCTCCCTAACTCATTCTATGAGGCTAGTGTCATTCTCTCATACCAAAACCTGCCAGAAACACAACAACCACAACAAAAAGAAAACTTCAGGCCAATGTCCTTGATAAACATAGATGCAAAAATTCTCAACAAAATACTAGCAAGCCAAATTCAGTAGCATATCAAAAAGCTAGCCCACCATCAAGTAGGCTTTACCTCTGGGATGCAAGGTTGGTTCAATATACAGAAACCAATAAATGAGATTCATCACATAAACAAAACTAAAAACAGAACCACATGATCATCTCAGTAGATGCAGTCTTTCAATAAGATTTAATATTTCCTCATGTTAAAAATCCCTCAAGAAACTAGATATTAAAGGAACAAATCTGAAAATAATAAGAACCATCTATGAAAAACCTACAGCCAATATCATAATGAATTGGCAAAAACTGGAAGCATTACTTTGAGGACCAGAAAAGACAAAGATGCCCACTTTCACCACTGCCATTTAACATAGTGCTGGAAGTGCTAGCCAGAGTCATCAGGAAAGAGAAAAAAAGTAAAGACATCCAAATAGGAAAGAGAGAAACACAAACTATCTCTGTTTGCAGACAATATGATTTTTATGTAGAAAATCTCAAAGTCTATATTCAAAAAGCTCCTGGATCTAGTAAATAATTTCAGCAAAGTATCAGAATACAAAATCAATGTACAAAAATTAGTAGCTTTTCTATATATAAACAATGTCTAAGCTGAGAGCCAATTCAAGAAGGCAATTTCACTTCACAATAGGAGCAAAAAAAAAAAAAAAACCTAGGAATACAGCTAACTAGGAAGGTAAAGATCTCTCCAATGAGAATTACAAAAAATCACTGAAAGAAATCAGAGACAACACAGACAAACAGAACATTCCATGCTCATGGATAGGAAAAATCAATGTTAAAATAGCTATATAGCACATGGCAATTTACAGATTCAATGCTCTTTCTATCAAACCAACAATGTCATTCTTCACAGAATTAGAAAAAAAATATTTAACATTCATATGGAACCAAAAAAAAAAAAAAAAAAAAAAAAGCAAGAATAGTCAAAGCAATCCTAAGCAAAAGAATAAAGCCAGAGACATCACACTATCTGATTTCAAACTATACTGCAAAGCTACAGTAACCAAAACAGTATGGTTCTGGTACAAAAACAGACACATAGACCAATGGAATAAAGAGCCTAGGAATATATCTACAATTACAACCATCTGATCTTCAACAAAGCTGACAAAAACAATCAATGGGGAAAGGACTGCATACTAAATAAATGGTGCTGGCATAACTGGCTAGCCATATGCATAAGATTGAAAGTAGACCCTTTCCCTACATTATATACAAAAATCAACTCAAGGTGGATTGAAGACTTAAATGTAAAAACTCAAACTATGAAAATTATGAAAAACAACCTAGGAAATGCCAATACTGAACCATAGGACCTGGTAAAGATTTCATGTTGAAAATGCCAAAATTGATTGCAACAGAAACAAAAATTGAGAAATAGGACCTAATTAAATTAAAGATCTTCTGCAGAGCAAAAGAAACTATCAACAGATTAGACAATCTGAATTATGGGAGATCATATTTCAGACTGTGCATCCCACAAAGGTCTAATATCCAGAATCTATAAGAAACTTACACAAATTAACAAGCAAAAAACAAACAAGACCATTAAAAAGTGGGCAAATAACATGAACAGAAACTTCCCAAAGAAAGACATACATGTGGCCAAGAAGCATATGAAAAAATGCCAACATCACTAATAATTAGAGAAATGTAAATCAAAACCACAGTGAGATACCATCTCACAGCAGTCAGAGAGCTATTATTAAAATATCTAAAAATAACAGATGCTTGCCAGGCATGGTGGCTCACACCTGTAATCCCAGCACTTTGGGAAGCTGAGGCAGGTGGATCACGAGGTCAGGAGTTCAAGACCTGCCTGGTGAACATAGTGAAACCCCATCTTACCAAAACCACAAAAAGTTAGCCCGGAATGGTGGCAGACACGTGTAATCCTAGCTACTTGGGAGGCTGAGGCAGGAGAATCGCTTGAACCTGGGAGGCAGAAGTTGCAGTGAGCCGAGATTGTGCCACTGCACTCCAGCCCAGGCCACAAAGCAAGACTCTATCTCAAAAAAATTAAATAAATAAAAATAACTAACAGATGTTGGTAAGCTTGCAGAGATAAATGAAGTCTTATAAACTCCTGGTTGGAATGTAAGTAAGTTTAGCCATTGTGGAAAGTAGTTTGGCAATTTTTCAAAGAACTTAAAATGAAAGTACCATTCAATCCTGCAATCCCATGATTGGGCATGTACTTGAAAGGACTATAAATTGTTCTACCATAAAAACACCACGCACATGTATGTTCATTGCAGCAGTATTCACAGTAGCAATGACACGGAATCAATCTAAATGCCCATCAATCGTAGACTGGATAAGAAAATATAGTATATATACACCATGGAATACTATGTAGCCATTAAAAAGAACGAGATCATGTTTTTTGCAGCAGCAGCGTGAATGGAGCTAGAGGCCATTACCCTAAGTGAACTAATGCAGGAAGACAAAACCAAATGCCACTTGTTCTCACTTATAAGTGGGAGCTAAACTTTGAGTACACATGAACACAAGAATGGAACAACAGACACCAGAGCCTACTTGAGTGTGGGAGAGTGGGAGGACAGTGAGGATCAAAAAACTATTTATCTGTGGGTACTATGCTTATTGCCTTAGTGATGAAATAATTTGTACAACATACTTCCACGGCATGCAATTTACCCATATAACAGAACTACACATGTACTCTTGAACCTAAAATAAAAGTTAAGAAAAGAACAACATGGCTCATTTGACTTTGGGTGATGTCTATTACTGGCCAACAAACTGAGAGCTGATGGTTAAGTAACAGCTCCACCCTGGAAAAAGCACAGCCGTGGTTGAGAGTGACTACTGGTTACATTAAATGAGTGACTGACCTCAAAGAAATAAAGCACTAAATCTGGTCCTAGATTCCAGAACCCAAAACAACAGTCAATGCTTACTATGGTAATTCAATGTAACTAGGGAATTAACAATTTCTAACGTGCCTTCCAGTTCAAATACAAAAGCTGATGTATAATATAGATGAGGTACCGATATAGAACATGTTAAAATATTTTCAGTAGTATTTTTCTTCTCACCTATGCTATAAGAATAGGTTTTAAAAAGTTTGTAAAAGCAATGTAATTGCACAGGTGTCTAGTTACATGATGACCTCTGCCAAAGTTAACAAAATGCAGAAAGTAAACAGCTCTTTTCCCATGAAGAGGATATTGCACATAGGGATGGGAAATATCTACATTGAAAAGTTTCCAAGGATAAGTTCCAACAGGCAAAGTTTATGGACAGTATTATCACTTTAGAGGCGGCAACCTTAAGTGCCCTTGTATATGCAAAAAATCTTTTTTTATTATAGGGTTAAGACCCTTTCATATTAACGTCAAGCACTTTCCTCTATGTTGCTATTTAGAGGAAAATAAACCGAAGATCTTCTAAAATTATGAAACCCTTATATATCCATATCCACATATGTATAATATTATATTGTATATATAATAACATTTGACAAAACGGTTTAAATTCAATTATCCAGCAGATCTCAATGTATGTGAAATTGGAGTGTGAGTTTACTTCATTTGTGTTTTTGCTTTCACCTTTCCTGCAATCTTAACCCCTTGAAATGAGTTTCTCACATTTCCCCGAGGTCAGGAGTGCAGAGTTGCATGCAGTAGAAACACATTAACTATTTTCTCATGGGCCAGTCCATTATTATTATACAGTTATCAGAACATAAGGAAATAGGCACAGAGCATTGGCCTAATGCCTCACCTCATCTGTAGTGAAGCCTGGTTTTCTTCCCAATAACATTAATATATTTTGGCTCTGTAAATTACACAGAATCAACATATACTATGACATGAGACAGAGACATGTGATACTGCCAGCTACAGAAAGGGGGTGGGGTACTACAATGAACAAGCGAACTTACCCTGAATCCCTTGATGAAAAGCTTTACTCTCCTTCCTTATGGGTGGCAAACTGATTTGACAAGTTTTGCTCTAGCATTCAGTGTAGTTTTTGACATTAAACCAGAAAGACATGATGACATTTCTAAGTTCAATAATACTAAAATTTCACAGGTAAGCTGTAAGAATAACAAAGAAAGGAGAAAAAGGTGAAAGAGCATAACTCTGCACATAGTTTCTAATAAATGTCAACCTACTGTCTCTTGTTATGCTCCAACCAGAAAAGGGGAATGAGGGTGGCTTCCAAAATGTCTCATCTTATAAGTTCATGAGAACAAAATCTTATTTAAAATAAAATACTTTTTTAAATGATTATAAAAGAACTTAAGAAAAATTGCTTATCTCCCATTCAGTATTATCTACTATAAAGTCAGAAGATCTCAGTCAAATTGTTCCCTCTCTTATCATTCTATTTCCACTTTTATTAGCTCTTGTTTATACTCAGAAGATGGGGTTATAAAGGTGATAATGGTCAGATCTAGAAGTGAGCTCTCTTACCACAATAATTATGCTTTATTGATTTGTTAAATGTTTATATTCTGAAAAATGTTTAATAGCATTAAAATGTCAATCATTAGTGTCACACTAATTGGGATGAATTTCACACCAAGCTTAGCAATCACTTTATTTTGATAGAAATCCTGCACTTAAAGGAAAAATTTCCCAGATGTCTTTATTTTGACTTGGCAAATAATGTTAACAATTATATATTCTAACATAGCCAGATAGGCGCTCTATCTTTAGCTATGTGGGGAAAATGCTGTTTCCCTTCTGTGTTGAATATTCATACTAAAATTTATTTTGATTTTTCTAAGTTACACATCTCTTTACACACTTTCTGAAGTAAATGACACTCTCCACATTCAAATCAAAAGAGACAGAGAAGTGGCTTAAAATTCATATTAATAGTTGGATACCCAAAATGTAAATATTCTTATAAAAATAGACCTGCAACAGCTGTTGGTTTACATTTGTGTATAGATCCACCCAGTCAAATGCTCTGTGACAAAAGAGCAATGATAATTCCATGAAGAAAAAACAATCTTCAATAAATGATGCTGGAACTACTGCATATTTATATGCAAAAAAAAGATTCTATACACAGATCTTAAACATTTAAAACATAATTTAAAATGGATCATATACCTAAATTTAAAACTAAAATCTATAAAACTAATAGAAGATATCATGGGAGAAAATCTAGGTGACCTTAGGTTTGGTGATGACTTTCTAGATGCAACACCAAAAGCACAATACATGAAAGAAAATATTGATAAGGTGCTTTATTAAAAATAAAAACTTCTGCTCCGTGAAAGACAGTGGTGAGAAAATGAAAACATAAGCCCACAGAGTAAAAGTAAATTTTTGCAAAATAGATATTGGATAAAGGACTGACATCTAAAATATATGAATAACTCTTCAAACGTAACAAACAAATGACCCAATTAAAATATGGGCAGAAAACCTGAACAGACATATCACCAAAGAATGAATATATGTATATATTCATTCTAAATAATGAAACCCTTATATATCCTTATATAAAAGACTTTTATATAACCCTTATATAAAAGGCTTTGTTTTTCAACAAAGGGTTTTGTATATATATATACACATACAAATACACACACACACACACACACACACACACATACACACACATATACATATAAAAAACCTTTGAAAAACAAAGGCTTTGCAACTTTTTAAGGAAAAACTGATAAAAGGATTATTTAATTATTCTATTAGTTTATTCCATGCAGTTAACTCCTGTTCTAATTGATATTCATAAACATATTCATGAACATTTCAGCTCTCCATGATAGCCCTGAAAGTTTTTCCTCTATTTTAATGTCACAGTCTCCAATGTTATCAGAAACCTGCATTTAAGCCTACAGCTGACTGTAAAATTAAAAGAAAACAATTGTCTGTGGATAACAAAATATCTTAGGGCAGCCACAGTCAAAAACACAACTGACAAGGAAATGTGTTACTTCTGTGGCACACAATAATCTTACATAACAATTATGATTATTACTGAGAACGTATACTAAGTCATATCAGAATTTATAGTTTTGTGTAACTTTGGGACACGTACTGATAATACATTTATCATAAAACTAAAATTCAGCTAAAAGAAATCCAGATATTTGCATTAGTGTACTATTGATGTCAAACCCATTTCTTAATAAAACTTCACAGAGAAATCTATACACTTTTATTCAGTCTGACCATAAGGTAAGATTCTCATAAGCCTTTCATAACCCTTTACAATGTTTTTGTTAAAGAGCAGAAAAGTTCTCTAAGAAAAACCTGCTCGTGATTTTATTCTAATATTCAATTAACTGAAAAACTGCATAATATCCTTTTAACTTTAGCCAATATGTTCACACACAGAATTTCTTTTACAAGACTAATTTTTTTACAAACCCTTCACAGCTTATGCAAACCTTGAAATCTTTCCTATCTAGCTTAAAACAAGCCTTTAACTCTTTAATGTAGGCAAAAAAATCCACATTTCCATACCTTCTTATAACTTTTACCAAAAACACATTTTACTTTCCCAACACCCAACATACCTTGTGTGTAAAACTGTTTCTTCAGTAGACTCAATTACATGTTACAACATTAACTCTTAGTAACTTTTATTTTTGATGAAAAACCTGGCAAGTAAGTGATTTTAATTATTAAGTATAAAGCCTGAACACTAGGCAGAAGTGCAGATGAGTTCTGACTCTTCCAGAATAGCCAGAGGGTATGGTTAATTCCACACGTGCCCAGGCCTTACCTGGAATCTAATGGCTCCAAACAGTTAAGCTGAACAATTTTAGTCAAAGAAGCAGATTATGACCTTAAAGCATTTAGCAAACTGAATGTCTTACCTGCCTAGTTTTGACCAAATGTTTAAATTTCTGAAGATTTTGTATTTTACCAATAATCTTTAAAACTGTCTTTATTTAATAAAGATTACTTAAGTAACATGAAACAAAATACATTAGATTTTATTTTTCTGACAAAATATTTGATTGATGCACTTACTATTTTTAAGACAATTATTCAGAGCTCTCTCATATATAACCATCACACATGTAACACATATAAATACACAGAGAGGCAGAAGATTCAGTAGTTGTTAAGATTTTTCATTTGTCAATTTCAAGTTTCTTTATTAGATTACTGGCTACAGGGTAGAGTTCTTTGAAGAACAGGGCCAGGAAAGCATGCCATTTATAAGGCCTAATAATCAGGCAGGCACAGCTGGAAGGCAAAACAGATTCCTCAAAATTAAGGGTCCCATTTTTATACCAGATCCTGGATTCTATGTAATGAGAGGATCAGTCCATCTCCCATGGGAGTCTACCTCTCAATAGGGAGTGGGGGACATTTCCATACTTTCTAGGTGGGCAAGAGCATGCCTCTCTGATCCAAACGTTGCATATCCTACCATAACTGCCAGTAGTCATCCCTAAAAGTGTATTTCCTACCTAGCGATTATACACCAAAGCTCTCTTATAATGTGAAGTAATTTCTGATATCCACAAAAGTCAAAACCATCAGATAATGCAATGCAAAACAGAACAGAGCCTTAGATTTTGAGAGACATTTATCTGCTTTTAATTCCTGAGACTTTATGAGGGAAAGTTTTTCTCAAAATGGGGTTTATCACCCTTTGTCTGTTTTTCCTAAAGTGTCCCAGGCTGTTAGAAATTATCTTAGATCCTTTTACTTGTGCATCAAGAGTGGCAAGAAGACAAATGGGGAAAAACATTTCAGTTAATTGAGAAAAAAAAAAAAAACTTTAGAAAAACACAATCCAAGAAAGAGAAAAAATATATAAAGACCGTTTAAATATAGGCATGACTTAAATATCTGCTTTTAATTAAGTTGAATTTTAGTCATAGTCCTCTTTTAAATAAATCCTTTTAAATATCTTATTACCCTACTTTAGGTAGGCCATACATCCAATATTTCTGGCTTTTAAGCTTTACAAAAAGTAACCTTACAGATGAAACCAATAAGCTTTAACTAAGGTTATGACTTAACCACGAGTATGCCAAGGTATTTTCAATGAGGTGGCTAGCAGTTTTTACAAGATCTAGAATCTCCAATGGTAGCTCAGAGAAAGAAAAATTTAAGAAAGAAAGTCAGACATTGTTCATGGAGGAACAGAGAATGAATAAATGGCGAAGGTCACACAGATATCAAGCAGAAAGTATTCATTCCCTAAGCCAGGAATTTAACCTTGGACCCATGTTGCCATTGGAAAAAGACTAAGCCTTAGCTACTAGACTGTAGCCTTGGGCAGTTTCCAGTGCTCTTCCCAGAAGGAGCTTACAGCAGTTGATTTTGAGCTTGAAATGGCTTTTAACTTTCTCAAGGTAATTTTGTGAGCTAACTATGACATGAACTCCAAAATTCCTGTCCTCCAGATGGTGGAGACGACCAAGAGAAAGTTCCTGAACATGGTTACAAGGCCAAGCTCCCAAAGACATAAAATAAGGTGAGAGAAAAACTTCACCATTTTGTTTTGGTTTTGGTTTTTATGGTTCAGGGACCTGCAGCAAAGTTTGTTACTGAACAGTTTGCTGGCCAGCTACAGCAGCAGGTTACAGGGGTCCTAGGCCCACATTGTATCTTAAGATACCATTCTTTATGACAGAATGAAACAGAAAGACAAATCATAGACAAAGTGCATCAGATTTCTTACAGCTTTGATAAATTATAAAAAGAATTAACTAATAACCTTACACTTTGAAATACCTAAAGACTTCACCAAAAAACCATTTAGTATCAGAAGTGGTAAAAGGAATTTAGGAAAGTTGCAGGACACAAAATCTACATACAGAAGCAGTAGCATTTATATATGCCAACAGTGAACAATCTAAAAAAGTCAAGAAAGCAATACAATTTACAGTAATTGCAAATAATATAAAATACATAGGAATCAATTTAACCAAAGAAGTTAAATATCTTTACAAAGAAATCTATTAAACATTGATGAAAGAAATTAAAGAGAATACAAAAAATTGATATTCCATGCTCATGGATTGGAAGAATCATACAACTAAATAACAATTCTACCCAAAGCAATTTACAAGCTCTATGCAATCCCTATCAAAATGACATTCTTCACAGGAATAGGAAAAACAATTCTAAAATTTTTATGGAACCACAAAAGACTCAAATAGCCAAAGCAATCCTGAGCAAAAAGTGCAAATCTAGAGGCATCACATTAACTAAATTCAAAACATACTACAAAGCTATAAGAACAAAATCAGCATGGTACTGGCATAAAAACAGTTACATAAACCAATGTAATAGAATAGAGAACCTAGATATAATACGTTTACAATCAACCCATTTTCAACAAAGGTGCCATAACATATACTGGGAAAGGAACAGTGTCTTCAATAAATGGTGCTGGGAAAGCTGGGTATCCATATGCATAAGAATGAAACTAGACCCCTATCTGTTGACATACAAAAAATAAAATAAAAATGAATTACAGACTCAAATTTAAGACCTCAAACTATGAAACTACTATATGAAAACACTGGGGAAGCTCCCCCAGGACATTGGTCTGGGCAAAGACATTTTTTGGTAAGACCTCAAAAGCATAGGCAACAAAAGCAAAAAGTGACAAATAGGACTGTATCAATCTAATGAGCTTGATACAAATGAAGTAATCAACAAAGTGAAAAGATAATCCACAGAATGAGAGAAATATTTGCTAACTATCTATCTAATAAGGGATTAATAAGCAGAATATGTAATATCCTCAAAAGCAACAAAAGATTTGATTTAAAAAATGGGCAAAACATCTGAATAGACATTTCTTAAAATAATACATATAAATTATCAGCAAGTATATGAAAAAATATGCTACATTGCTAATTATCAGATAAATGCAATTCAAAATTATAATGAGGTATCATCTCACCCCTGTTAAAACGGCTTTCATCAAAAAGACAGGGACTAACAGATGTTGTCAAGGATTTAGAGAAAGGGGACTCCTCTCATGCTTTTGGTGGAATGCAAACTCGTATAGCCATTATGGATAATCATATGAAAGTTCCTGAAAAAAACAAAAATAGAATGATCATATGATTCAGCAATTCCCCTACTGTGGATATCTATATATATAATATATGCATGTATATGTGTGTGTGTGTGTGTGTGTGTATGTGTATATAGCCAAAAAAAGGAAATTAATATATCAAAGAGATATCTCCACTCCCATGTTTACTGCAGGCCTATTGACTATAGCCAAAATATGGAATCAACCTAAATGCCCCTCAGTGGATGAGTGGATAAGAAAATGTGGCATATATGTACAATGGAATATTATTAAGCCATGGTAAAGAACAAAATCCTATCATTTACAGCAACGTGGATGGAACTGTAGGTAATTCTATTAAGTAAAATGAGCCAAGTATAGAAAGACAAATATTGCATGTTCTTACTGACATGTGGGAGCTACAAAACTGGATCAGTATCATGAACATAGAGTGTAAATTGGTAGTTACCAGAATGTGTAAAGGAAAGGAAGGTTGGGTAATAAAGAGAGTTTGATTAATGGGTTAAAAATATACAGTCTGATAGAAGAAATAAGACCTTTTGTTTGACAGATAAGTAGGTGACAATAGCTTAATCTATTTTATATTTCAAAATATCTGCAAGTGAATAATTAGAATGTCTCTGTCATAAAGAAAATATTTAAGGTAATGGATACCCCAATTACACTGATTTGATCTTTATAAATTTTATGAATGTATTATCACATGTACTCTCAAAAAAGCAAGATAGTAAATTAGAATACTGTAAACTAAATTCACATTTAAATATAAAAATCTGTAAAAAATAAATAAATGAACTATGAACTCAAGTCATGAAAAGACATAAAGGAACCTGAATGTGTATCACTATGTGACAGAATCAATCTAAAAAGGCTAAATTTTATATGATTCCAACTATATGACATTCTGGAGAGGGCAAAACTATCGAAATAGCAAAAGTATCAGTGAATGCCAGGGTTTCTGGTAAAAGGGAGTGACGAATAGATGAAGCACATGGGATGTACAGGGCAATTAAACTATTCTGTATAGCACTGTAATGGTAGATACATGTCATTGGTCAAAACTCATAAAATGTACAACACAAAGAGTGAACCATAATGTGATTTATGGACTTTAGATAATAATATTACTGTATCAGATACTGACTCATCCACTGTAACAAACGTAACCACACCAATGCAAGATGTTAATAATAAGGGCAACTGGAAATGGTAGTGAGGAAATATATAGAATCTCTCTCTACTTTCCACTCTTTTTTTTAAACCTAAAACTGCTCTTAAAAGTAAAATCTATTAACAAAAATAGTGTTCAGGAATGCAGTGGTTGAACTCAGAACTTCTTTTGCTCAAAGTTTATTTTTGCAAAAAGTTAAGTCTAGAAAGTACACATACGCTGATATCTTCATGGCAACACATATTTTAAGAAAATAGCACTGTGAAAAAATGATTAAAAATAGAAAATCTATTAAGTAGTCTGTTTCCAGTGAAAATATCTCTCTAATATTTATAGTACAATTATATAATCCTGCTTATCTAAAATCACATCTTTTAAAGGTTTTTAATGTGATGACTCTATACTTCATTTTATCAATCACATTATATATTTGCTGTGTGGTAAATGATGTGAAAAAATGATGTGAACTATGTATCCTTGCCTAAATCATAAAATAAAATGTTAAAATGTTTTTTTAATCTAAACTCATTTTCCCTTAAATGTTTACTCAGCTGTGTTCTCTGCCCAAGAGTATTCTGCTAAAGCTTAACCAACTACAGGTTCTTAGTACCACTCTCATATGACACCAACATATTATATTTCTCTTCTTGAGTCAATTAAGGAATAGTCATCAATTCAATCCCATTTAATGCCCATTGCCTTTCATTTTAGGGACCACCAATTACATATACCACTTTCTCCAAAATTGCATCTCACAATCTAATCGAGACACTTCTAACTTAAATCCCTAGCTTTCTAACCTTCTCTCTGTTTTAATAACTTTAAATATTTCGATTTACTCAAATTTGCCAATTTGTACACAAGTGAATAAATTAATAAAAGTGGATGGCTGAATATTTGTTGACTTCTTTAAAAAGGCAAAATTTGTTCAAATTAACCCTGATATAGTACACTTGTGTGTGTGCATGCTCATGTCTGTATTCACTTGAAGGCAAAATTCTGAATTTGGCAGAACATTCTTTTAAAAAACTCAGGCTCACTGCAAACATTTGTGAGGCCCAAGTTTCAGGCTGAAATGGTTGAAATGACAGACTTAGAATTCAGAATCTAGTTGGCAAAAAGGACCATCAAGATTCAAGAGAAAGTTGAAACCCATTCTAAGAAATCTAAAGAATCAGGTAAAATGATACAAGAAATAAAAGATGAAATAGTCATTTTAAGAAAAAGCTCTGGTAACCAGAGGCCACAAAAATGTGCTTAAATATTTTAAAGTTATTAATCAACAAACTATTGACATATAATGGTATGTCTTTCTACATTGACAGATATTCGTTCATAAAAACAAAATGGAATAAAATACATATGTATACAAAGATATGGTTTTTGTATAACTCAAATTTGGCAAAATTTCAAAGATCACTGAATGTTATTATTGGGCATATCTAACTCTTCTGTTCATAAAACACCAGTATTTGACTGAGTAAAAATAAAGACATTTATAGTTTAAAAATTACCATATAGCTATTTCATAAATACTATTCTTATTATTTTGATAAAATACATAAATTGTGCTTGTGCAATGAATTCTGGTGAGTCTCCACTGCTCTAACTCCTCTGCTTAATAATGCCCAGGTGGCTTTACCATAGCTTCTGTTGAACTGTGACCTGCAGGTACTGAGAAATCAATAGGGCATAAGGGAAGATGCCAGGACACCCTGGAATCTGGGGAATGGAGTTAAATCCATTTACATTAAAATAATTGCTGACCAAGAGACCAGAACTTCAAGAAGACTGGAACATTCCAAGCAGATCTTTGGATGGAAGGCATTAAGAGTAGACAAAGGGAGGACACTGACACTAGGTTGAATGGGGAGGAAGCTGGGGGAACCTGCACCAGGCTGCCAAGCAAAGAGACTTATTCCAGGAGCCTAGAGGCTCCTGGAGAAGGGGTGAGTTAAATAGGTGAAGAGTGGCCCACTCACCATGAACCTCTGGAATCCTAGTTGCAGGAGGTCCCATAACCACCCATGGGTATTTGGGTTGGCAGGGGGAGAGCTACTTGGAGAAGTAACAGGGACAGGACTATAGCCTGTGTGGAATCCAGAGGGTTTTGTGAAGGAATGGCTACAGTGGAGCATGGCCAGGGATCCAGGGATACCCATCTCCCAAGGCCTGCTATGCTCCTTTATGTGGCTTTGACCTTTGTTAGTAGTAAGACCCAGATAGAGCAGAGTTGTCTTGCCTATGGGACAGGGCCGGTGTGTTCTGAGCACCCCTCTGTCTGCTGGGCACTTCGAGTCCCTCCTGCTTATGCATGTTTGCATTACAGCCTCAAATGACCAACTGGTATGTTCCTGGTGGCCACCATAGTTCTGTTAATGGCAAACCCTGCCTAATTATCAGAGAGCTTCAGAAGATGAGCCCCTGCCACCATGCACCCACACCCAGCTTCCCTTCATGGCTGTGCCAGTGTGCATCATGGCTATGTCAGTGTACACTCACCCAATGTCTCCCCTTAGTACTTTTCTGGCATGGACTTCTCTTCCCTGCTGACACTGGTGCATGCACATGTGCACAAACCTCACCACCACCACAGCACTACCCCTGCCAGCATGTGCACATGAATGAGTGCAGACCCACTACCACCACCTCAATGTAGTGCTTTTGCTAGTAACCCCCACCAGATTGTTGTTGCCAACAGACCAGGAACACCTCAGTCCCTCCACTGCAGCAGGTGCCTAACTTTGAGGGGTCAGAGAATAAAGCCATGGGTCTGATCCCAGCCCCCCAGGGTTACAGCATGCAGTGATTGTTGCTGCCAGCAGACCAGGAACACCTCAGCCCCTCCACTGCAGCAGATGCCTAACTTGGGAGGGTCAGAAAATAAAGCCATGGGTCTGGTCTCAGCCCCCCAGGGTTACAGCATGCAGTGTAGAAGTGCTGGGGTGAGCCTGGGGTCCCCTGAAATCATCCAGAAACAAAGCCAGTTGACTGAATCCACCTATTACCACAGTCAAACCCTCAAGGCCATCAAAGAATATACAATCAAAAAGCCTCATCCAAAGGATAGCAACATCAGAGATTAAAGAAACATCAACCCAAATTGTTGAGAAGGAATCAGGGAAAGAACTGTGGTAACTCAAAGAGCCAGAGTTTCTTCTTCTCCAAATAACCACAGTACCTCCCCAGCAATAGTTCTAAACCAGGCTGAAATGGCTGGAATGACAGACTTAGAATTCAGAATCTAGTTGAAAAAAGAGACCATCAAGATTCAAGAGAAAGTTGAAATCCATTCGAAGGATGCTAGGATCAGGTAAAATGATACCAGAAATAAAAGATGAAATAGCCATTTTAAGAGAGAATCAAACTGTGCTGATAAAGCTGAAAAATTCACTACAAGAATTTCATAATACAGTTTGAAGTATGGACAGCAGAATACATCAAGCTGAACAAATATCTCAGAACTCAAAGACTGGTTCTTTGAATCAATTCAGTCAGGCAAAAATAAAGAAAAAAAAATGAATGAACAAAACCTTGAGAAATATGGGATTATGTAAAGAGAACAAATCTATGATTCACATGGGTCCTTAAAAGAGGGAGAGAGAGTAAGCAACTTGGAAATCATACTTGAGGGTATTACCCATGAAACTTTTCCCAATTGTGCTAGAGAGGTTGACATTCAAATTCAGAAAATTCAGAGAACCCCAATGAGATACTATACAAGATGATCATCTCCAAGACACAGAGTCCTCAGATTCTCCAAGGTCAATGTGAAAGAAAAAATATTAAAGGCAGCTACAGAGAAGGGCAGATCACTTACTAAGAGAATGCCATTTTGTTAACAATGAATCTTTCAGCAAAAACACTGCAGGGCAGAAAATATTGGGGGACTATATTCAACATCCTAAAGGAAAAGAAATTGCAACCAAGAATTTTATATCCAGCCAAGTTGAGCTTCACAAGTGAAGAAGAAATAAAATCTTTTCAGACAAGCAAATGCTAAGGGAATTTCTTACCACCAGACTTACCTTACAAGATGTCCTTAAGGGAACACTAAATAGGGAAATGAAAGATCATTGCAGGCCACCACAAAAACACACTTAAGTACATAGACCATTGACACTACAAAGATACTACAAAATCAAGTCTACATAACAACCAGCTAACAACATGACTAGGATCAAATCCACACATAGTAATATTAACCTTGAATACAAACAGGCTACACTCTCCATTTAAAAGGCAAAGTTGGTTAAAGGCTCCACTTAAAAGGCAAATTGGTTAAAGAGGCAAGACCCAAATGTATACTGTCTTCAAGAGACCCATCTCACATGCAATGGCACCTAGGCTCAAAGTAAAGAAACAGAGAAAAATCTACCAGCCAAACGGAAAACAAAAAGAAGCCAAGGTTGTTATTCTACTTACAGAAAAAAAAATTTAAGCCAACAACAATCAAAAAGAGCAAAAAAAGGCACTACATAATGGTAAGAGCTTCAATTCAACAAGATGACTTAACAAATATATATTCACCTAACACAGGAGCACTCAGATTCATAAAACAAGTTCTTAGAGATCCATGAAGATAATTAAGTAACCACACAATAATACTGTGAGATCTCAACACCCCAGTGACAGTAGAAGATCATCAAGGCAAAAAACTAACAGAGATATTTGGGACCACAACTCGGCACTTGACCAATTGGACCTAAGAGACATCTGCACAATACCCCACCCAAAACCGGAATATACATTCTTCTCATCTGCACATGACACATAATCTAAAATCAGTCTCATGCTTATCAGTAAAGCAACTCTCAACAAATAAAAAAAAAATCATACCAATCACATTCTTGGACCACAGTACAATAAAATAGAAATCAATACTAGGAAGATAGCTCAAAACCATACAATTACATAAAAATTAAACAACCTGTCCAGAATTACTTTTGCCTAAACCACAAAATTAAGGCAGATATCAAGACATTTTTTCAAAATAATAATCAAAAAGATACAGCATACCAGAATTTCTGGGACATGGCAAAAGTAGTGTTAAGAGGGAAATTTATAGCACTAAAGGCCCACATCAAAAATTTAGAAAAATCTCAAATTAACAATATAACACCACACCTAGGGAAACTAGAGAAACAAGAGCAAACCAACCATAAGGCTAGCAGAAGAAAAGAAATCATGAAAATCAGAGCTGAACTGAAGGGAATTGAGATGTAAAAAAAAGATACAAAAGATCAAGAAACCAAAAGTTGCTTCTTTGAAAGCATAAATACAATTTATAGAATACTATCTGTACTATTAAAAAAAAAGTCAATTCAAATAAACATAATCAAAAAGGACAAAGGAAACATTACCACCAACATCACAGAAATACAAAAATCACTTGGGGACTATTAAGAACAACTCTACATACACAAACTACACACAAACTGGAAAATCTAGAATAAATGAATAAATTCCTGGAAACATACAACCTCCCAAGATTGAACCAGAAAGAAATTAAACCCTTGGACAGATCAATAAGGAGTTCTGAAATTGAATCTGTAATAACAAGCCTAACAACCTGAAAAGCCCGGGGACAAGGCAGATAAACACCAAAATTCTACCAAATGTATAAGTAAGAGCTAGTACCACTCCTCCTGAAATTATTCCAAAAAACTGAGGAGAAAAGAATCCTCTCTAACTCATTTTATGAGTCCAGCATTATCCTGATATTAAAGCCTGGTAAAGACAAAACAAAAGAAGAAAACTTCAAGCCAATATTCTTGATGAACATAGATGAGAAAATCCTCAACAAAATACTACCAAACAAAATCCAGCAACACATCAGAACGCTAATCTACCACGATCAAGTAGGCTTTATTCCTGGCCTGCAAGGTTGGTTCTATAAAGGCAAATCAACAAATATGATTCAACACATAAACAGAACCAAAAACAAAAACTACATGATCATCTCAATAGATGCAGAAAATGTGTTAAATGAAATCCAATATCCTTTTATGTTAAAAACCCCTCAAAAACTGAGCATTGAAAAAACATAATTTAAAATAAAAGCTATCTATGACGAACCCACATTCAATATCATACTAAATGGGCAAAATCTGAAAGCATTCCCCTTGAGAACCAGAACAAGACAAGGATGCCCACTTTCACCACTCCTATTCAACATACTATTGGAAGTCCCTGCCAGAGCCATTAGGCAAGAAAAAGAAATAAAAGGCATCCAAATAAGAAGAGAGAAGGTCAAACTATCTCTCTTCACAAGATGACACAATTTTATACCTAGGAAACCTGATAGTCTGTGTCCAAAGGCTCCTGGATCTGAACTTCAGCAAAGTTTCAGGATACAAAGCCAATGTACAAAATTTAGTAGCATTTCTATACACCAATAATATCCATGCTGAGAACCAAATCAAGAACACAATCCTGTTCACAATAGTGACAAAAAGAAATAAAATATTTAAGAATACAACTAACCAGGGAGGTGAAAGCTCTCTACAACAAAACTACAAAACACTGCTTAAATAAATCAGTGACAAAAACAAATGGAAAAACACTCCATGCTAATGGGTAGGAAGAATCAATATTGTTAAAATGACCGTACAGCTCAAAGACATTTAAAGAGTCAATGCTATCCCTATTGAACTACCAATGATACTTCTCACAGAATTAGAAATACTGTTTAAAAAATTATAACTGAAAAACAGCCTGAATGGGCAAATTAATCCTATGCAAGAAGAACAAAGCTGGAGGCATTACACTATCTGAATTCAAACTATACTACAAGGCTACAGTAACCAAAATAGCATGGTATTGGTACAAAAACAGACACATAGACCAGTGGAACAGGTTAGAGAACCCAGAAATAAAGCTACACAGCTACAACCATCTGATGATTGAGAAAGTAATTGAGAAAGGACACCCTATTCAATAAATGGTGCTAAGATAACTGGCTAGCCATATGCATAAGATTGAAATTGAATCTCTTCCTTTCACCATATAAAAAATCAACTCAATATGGATTAAATATTTTAGTTCATAACTTAAAACAACCCTACAAGAAAATGTAGGAAATACCATTCTGGATATACGACGTGGCACATTTCATGTCAAAGGCTTCAGTAGCACTTGTGACAAAACCAAAAATTGACAAGTGGGATCTATTTAAAACAAAGATCTCCACAGCAAAAGAAAATAACAGAGTAAACAGACAACCTACAGAATTGAAGAAAATATTTGCAAACTATGCATCTAACAAAGGTCTAATATCCATAACTATAAGGAACTTAAATTAACAAACAAAATCAAACAATCTTATTAAAAAATGGACAAAGAACATAAGCAGATACAGTCCAAAAGAAGGCATCCATTCATCCAATAAGCATATGAAAAAATGCTCAACATCACTAATCATTAGAAAAATGCAAATTAAAATCACAATGAGATAGCACTCCACAGCAGTCAGAATAGCTATTCGTAAAGAGTAAAAAAAATAAATAAATAAAAAATATAGAAATAACATCTAGTAGTGAGGCTACAAGAAAAAGGAACAGTTATGTACTGTTGGTGGGAATGTAAATTAGTTCAGCCACTGTAGAAAGCAGTTTCGAGATTTTTCAAAGCAGTTGCTACAGAACTACCATTCAACCAGCAATCCCATCACTAGGGGTATACCCAAAAGGATATAAATTATTTCACCATATGTTCATTGCAGCATTATTTATAATAGCAAAGACATGAAATCAACCTAGATGCCCATCAACAGAGGACTGGATAATGAAAATATGGTACATATATACCATGGAATGCTATGCATCCATGAAAAAGAAATAAAATCCTGTCCTTTGCAGCAACATGGATAGAACTGAAGGCCATTATCCTGAGCAAACTAAAGCAGGGACAGAGAAAAAATATTGCATATTCTAGTTTTATGATGGTGCTAAACATTCAGTACACATGGACACAAATAAGGAAACAATAGACACTGGGGCCTACTAGAGGGTGTGGTGTGGTAGGAGAATGAGGATCAAAAAACAACCTATTGGGCACTATGCTTATTACCTGGGTGACAAAATAATCTGCATACTAGACCTCCATAACATGCAATTTATCCATATAACAAACCTGCACCTGTACCCCCCAATCTAAAATGAAGTTGGAATGAAGAAAAAGAATTATACTTGTTATAATAAATATTTTCACACAATACGTGTTGTAGTGACAGTACTGATTTGAACACAGTTTAGTAAACTTCTCATACAAAGAAATAGAGAATATAAATTTTCAGATTTGTGGGCCATTTGGTCTTTGTCACAAGTACTTGACTCTGCTCTACTAGTGTTAAAAGCAGCCATTGTCAGTTTATAAATAAATGATCTTCACTGTGTTCTAAGCAAACTTTGCTGGCGATGAGCTGGAGGCTACCCTCAGCTCCTGGAAGCAACCCAAAGTTTCTTACCATGTCATGATCCCCAGCATGCCTATTTGCTTCCTCAAAGCCAGGAAAGGAGGGACAAGCTCAAGGAAAATGGGTGCTAATATCTTATATAATCATGTAATCATGTGTATGTAATCATGTACATCCCATTGTCTTTGCTGTATTCTGGTCATTAGAAGCAAGCCTGCAGGTCTGGCCCACACTCGAAGGGAGGAATTACATATGCTTGTGGATATCAAGAAGCAGGGGTCATGGAGACCACTCCATAAGTCTGTTCACCACAAGATCTCCCTTGCTTGAATTTAAGATGGTACTGAAAGAGGATACACCATTTCTCATTGTACTGGATTTATCTAAGTAATTTTGCCATAAATTCTTTAATCATATTGACTCTTTTTCAATTTGTTTCCACTTGCTATGATACTTGTTCAAATTTTTCAAAACAGTCAAGATTCCATGTATTGAACCATAAGGTGCTTTGGTCATTAAGAAGAAAGAAAAAGGAGAAGGGAGGGGTAAGGGGGGTTAGAAGAGAGAGAGGGAAAGAAGCAGAAGGAGGAGAGGAAGAGAAGGAAGAAGAGAATGAGGAGGAAAATGGAGAAAGAGAGGAAAGGGAAAGGAAGGGGAGGGGAGGGAAGGGAAAGGGAAGGGGGAACGAAGGACACATGTTATAACCACCCCAAAATGTAGACAGGAGCACTTGGAAATAGGGTGTCAATCACAGAATGTGAAAGCTGTCTACTACAACAGATCAATATTATCTTTGGTTTGAACAGATGGTGATCTGGAGCTTCTGGATGTACAGTTTATAATAAAGCTTCTAGAGGATAATACTTCAATTTTCTTTCTACTTCATATGTTATACCAACAAGGTCAGATTATCGTGGTATCTCATCATCCGCTTGAGCTGTCTGACTCTGTTCTGCTTCCTAGGAAACTTTCCTAGTCAAGACAGACAGGATGATTTTTTTTTGCTTACTCAGCTGCCAGGGCCTTGTCATGGGGATCTGCCCACATACACAGATTTGGATAGTGATAGAGGAAATAATCTTGAACAATCTATTATATAAATCTTAATTGTTGTCTCAAAATTGATTTGCTTGTTTCCATTACAAATTTTGAAATACCAAATTCTGGATCTGCCATAAAACTCAGCGTCGGACTTAAAGAAATATATTTAAGCATTTTATTTGTATATCTATCCCCTGTTCAGAAATGATGACATTTGAAATCTTTATGTATTTAATAAGTGAAATTATATATCAGACCTGTATAAAGAATCTCAAGGCACCCAAAATAAATGCTGAACCAAAAGAGCATTACATATATGTATGTGTGTGTGTGTGTGTGTGTGTGTGTGCGTATCAGATTTCACATTAGCTGTTTGATTTTAAGATGTGTATATACATATATATATATGAGATTTCACATTAGCTATTTAACTTTATGATATATATATGTGTGTGTGTGTGTGTATATATATATATGAGATTTCACATTAGCTGCTTGATTTTATAAGACCTATGTGTCAAAAACGTCCCTGTAGTCCCTCTCCAAATCTGAAAAAGCAGTGCTTCTGCTGTGCACAGATTTGAATTGTCCTCATTTATAACCTTACAGTTTCTAAATCCAGTAGCTTTAAACAGCAAATCAACCATGAAGTGCAATGAGAGGTCATGGGGAAGGTTAGAGGAGTTTAGTTTTGTGATTGTGTAAAAAACAGAACATACTGCTTCTCTCAAGAGCAACTGACATAAATAGCAAAATTCAAGTGTCCCCACCAACTTTAGAGGTAGAATCTGATCAATTATTATGTCCTGGGCAAATGAGTATAGTAGAGCTGACTAGTTGCACAATTTACAAAAGTGGAAAATGCTGATAAATATAAAGATATAACTTGAAACTATAAAGCTTCCATTATAGAATACTTTAAAAAGATAGCCCATAAAAGAGTAATAACACTTACATAAAAAGCCTGATATTTTGGACTATTATTATAGGATCTTGCAGCATTTGCAGAAGGGTTTCCAAGTGTGAGTCAAACTAAAATTAATGAAGATAAACTGGAAATAAATTTATTTTATTTACAAACTAACAAATACAACCAAAGGGAGTAAGTCCTCATGAATCATTGACACCAGAACCTTGCATCAGGCCCCTCCTTAAATTTGACTGCTATTTTACATATATACCAGTACTTTTATTTACTCAACAATAATTATGGTATTATTCATTGACTGAAAAACTACTCACTGAAAACATGACTTTTTTTTAAGCTAGCAGAACAGAATTCCCATTGTTTTCTTGCTAGCTATGTACATTTTACCTTGTTGCTTAATTCAAGCAGAGAAACCAAAAATATTATTCAATACATATTAATCAGCCACAAAAGGTTTAATTTTAGAGAATGGAAAGTACTACAGCAAGAGCTATGGTATTTAAAGAAATGGATGAGATGGAATATATTCCCTTATGGAGCTTAACAAAGGCATACTGCTACTGAGTTTGTCATACATTTATTTTTAAACTAATTACTAAATTGGTTTAGACATGAAGATAATTCATCTTATAAAATGTGTTTTTCAGCTTCTGGAATAAGGGTCTCATCTGCTGCATTAGTAGAAAATAGTGACACAGCAGGCACAATCAGGAAGGCTAAGATGCATTTAAACAAGTTTAGCCCAATAAGTTCATGTCTCTGTTTCTCCATAGCAGTTCATTCCGTTATAAATTTAATTAGAAACCTTTTCTTTTTAATGTTGAGAAAAAGCATTTTGGTTATTACTAACTATGTAGGATTTTCAAATCTTATTAAATGGCTGATTTACGTTACACTAAACTGACTTTTTATTTTTAATCCACCTAGTAGGAAGATGCTATAAAAGCTTTTAAGGAAGATAGTGAATCTTTTGGAGTGGTCTATATGCTGTTTCAGTCAGTCTGTATTAAGCCATGATGGTCATAAGTACCAAATGAATTAATATGGTAGAGTTTCAGGAGCTAGATTAGGTAAAAATAATAGTTGGTAGTTATGATTAAACTATGTAAAGAACATCCTTTTTATTTTTACTAAAAATGAAAAGATTTTTATTGTGCAAACTGTGATTCTATTGCATTTGCGTAATGATTTGTAGTTGCTGAAAGTTGTTAGGCATTCTAAAAGCCAAAGTATGAACAGGATTACAATCTACCTAAAATTAACTGCTTTCAGTAAAAGACTAAAGCACTCAAGCTTTAAAATCATCTACAGCAAAGACTGTTTATTTCCCATATAAAGTCTTACTGTATATTCTGTCCTCAAAGATATAAGGGCTGGCAACTTGAGCAGACTGTTAGACACCTCAAATATTAATTTATTGGCTTCCAAAATCGTGCTTACAGAGCATACAAAGTAGCAGATCAGGAGTTGGTAGAAAGAATAAGAGAGATTTGACAATTCTATTTGAACCCTCGGTGGTTTAGAATTGAAATATTTGAAGTTCACACTAGCTGAAAAAGATATTTTGAGCAAAAAGTTTCATAAAGCTGGTTTGGTTTTAAAAGCTGGAGGGATTTCAAAAATTCATTTTACTCTTTAGAAAATAATTAGAAGTGGGAAGCAGTTTATTGAAAAATCAAAACACAAACACTGCAAACTTCCCACAGGCGAGTATCTTACTGCTGTCTAACCCTGTTGTGAGAAACAGCCTATCTAACACAGGTGCTTCTGCCTTCAAAAGGCACATTTATCCCCTGGCCTCAATATTTCATAATTTATTTCTAATAGTCAGGGTTGCAACAAAATCAGATTTTGTATGTTTTACAGCAACTCTTCAGAATGAGTTATGAACCATGCTTTGGAACAATTTGCATTTGAGTAAGAGATATTTTGTGGTGAATTGACATCTACGAATGTCTGGCATAGGAAGTGAAACGAGGAAAATAATACAAAGAAAAGGATACGTAGAAATTAGCTCTCTCCACAGCCTTGGTAACAGAAGAGATCATATCAGTGTAATATATGGCAATCTATTTTTAAGTATTATAACAATTTGAAAAGAAAGAAAAGAAAAGGTTCTTCTATTGTATTGGCTCATACCAAACCCCACGGTGAAAAAACAAGTGATCAGACAAAAAAGATATCCCCCCAAACTCTGAGATTTATTAGTTTACATGTAGAAATGTCTGGTTTGATCTCATTTTTGCATTTTTTGGCTAGTCATTCCCCCTTTCTTTAGTTTACCCTTGAACAATCTCTTCTGTGATTTAAATATATTTGAAGGCAATTTATTTTTTTTTTCCTGTTGAAGATTCCTTCGGAATTCTGAAACAGTACCTTTCCCAACAGACTTCTCTCATCACCAGAAGATCACTACTTTACCAACACATTGATGTAGAATCCAAAAAAGAGAAGTAACATCCTCCAGACACAGCCACATACTAAAGAGATCACAGTGAGTGTTAAGGAATAGCATTACACCTCTCTATCAACATATGCAAACTAAGTTCATTTCTTTTCTGAGGGTGAGTGGTATTTTGTTGGGTTGCTTACAGAGTTTCTTTGCCAGTGGTATTTTCTCAGATTTCTACCCAGCTATCCTTTCTCTGTCTATGACCTTTGTGTTGGTGCAATTTGGATTTGATTTTCCAACTAGCTCAGTTACCCTCATGACCAGTCCCCGGAGCCATACAGTCCCTTTCACTTTTCTGCATTGTAGTGCCAAAACCTTCATGCCTCACTGAAAACTGCATAACATTAAACACATGCTGCAGATATATGTTCAAATTAGAGATGTAACAAACTATCCATCGAGAATCCACTTAAATCACTGAAGCAACAAACCTGCAGATCCAAAGTTAGCACCAGTAAATTACAATCTACCATATACTTCTCCTTCTGATGATAAAAGTAAAACATATTTTATTTTAAAATGCTGACAATAACTCCTGAGCAATCAATACCTTTCTTGGAAAAGGAAAATTGCACAGCCCCAACTGCAACTGTACATACATTGAAAAGGACAGATGAACTATACATGTCGAGCCCTTCAGCAAAGCCCAGATATGAAAGGTTTTTGGACCTGGCACTTAGATTGGATTCAGCAGTCAGCCCTTGAACTCTTTGTGTTACATGCACTGAGCTTCTCACGATCGACAGCATGTTGTCTTGCAAGCTCAAGGGATGTCTTAAAATCAAATGCCAGGACTCTACTGACAAATGTGCGACTTTCCCCCCACTCCCTTTTGGAGGATGTGGGCTTAGTTTATTATAATAAAAACAGAGCAGCAGCAAAGCAGAACTATATGAAATACTATATGAAAAATGTATATTCCTGAAGTAGCAAGTCCCAGGCTGAAGAGATGTTACTACTGCAATGAAAAATAAGACAACTTAAAAAAATAACAAAAAGAATGATTCCATAAAATGAAATTATTCCACAATATGGAATCTGATTCCATAAAAATGTCTGCTGATGTTTTATGCCTCTATTTTGCAAGGGGTGGAGTGGGCGGGGGGTGTCTGGGAGGTTGTGTCTTAGAAAATAGCATAAATACAGAAAATAAAACTTATTGGTGGGAAAAGGGGTTACATAGAAATAGAAATGGGCAATAAGTATATCAACATCCCTTATTTACAGTAATACACTAATCCAAAATGTCTGAATTTGCAATTACTAGCTAGTTACATTTTGATAAGAAAAATGAATTAAAAAATTCTCCAGATGAAGCATCAGCACTTTTACTGTAAGTTTGAAATGCCTTATTTTCAAAACTCAGCTTATTTTTGTAATTGCACTGTCATCATATCTGTGAATGTTTGCAAGTGTTTTAGGTTTGGGAAATTTACTTTCCAACTTAAAGTGGCCTCCATGTTTCCAAACTAGATACTTCCATTTATAACATTTGAGGGATCACTTTCAATATGCATGTCCTTCAAGAAAGGTTGACAACTTTTAGTTTTATGGCTGATGGAAATTTTTGTTAGCAGCATAAGAAATGACAAGACTCTACGGTGCTTCAAATAAGAGAGTCTACCCAAGAAACCATCAAAAATAGTAATTTTTCTATGCAAAAAGAAATGATGAACCTGAAAACTTCCCCCAAAAAGTTGTGCCTTTAAATTACTGCTGTGGACTAGCTCAAACTGATACAATTCTTTTACTGTTTCCATGTGTAGTAAGGGTATACCTTGTGCTAGGCATCGAACTAGCAATACATCTTATTTTTTAAAAATGAGTTAGATATTATCTTTCGACCCCTTTATGGTTCTGTCACCTACAAATTTTTCCAAAAATGTCATGGAAGCAACTCACATTTTCAGGCTACATGGTCTCTGTTCATTTAGTTGTTCAATCATTCATTCATTCAATGTTTACTGAGTTATGCTTTTTATCCCTTTATGACTATATAACAAAAGGTATTTGCTCTGCTCTCTAAGTGTTCATGGGCTTGTGAGGAGGCAGACCATTAGACAGCTAACTGTAATAAGAAGGATTAATTAGAATGCTGTAATAGAAGCTGAAACATGAGAGTTCATGGAGCTATGCTGGGAATTGCAAGTAGTTTGCTGTGACCAGAGCTTCAGGAGCCTGGAGTGAAAAGCAGTAGTAAGGCAAGGGAGACTGAAGTAGTTAGGATTAGACTATAATTGGGATCAAAATGGCAGAGTAAGGAGTTTGGAGGTTATCCTATGTGCAGTGGGAGGTCTTTGAAAACTATTCCATAAGGAAATCATATAACTAAACAGGGATTTCTAAAGGTAAATCTTGAAACTAGGTAGAAGATGATTTGGAAAGAGGAGAAATAAAAGAAATAGATTAGAACAGCATAAGAAGTTGTTAACATAATTCAGGCAAAAATGATTCGCGGGCAGAACCAAGGCCGTGGAAGTGGGGAGATAAAAAAGTGGGTCCTGATTTTGAGCATATTTCAGAGATCAAACTGGCAGGATTTGAAAACTTGTGGCTATGCCATTTTGTGATAATTGAGAGGGTTCTTTGGGAGAGAAAAGCCTGAAAAACACCATGGGATGCTATTCAGTGAGGAAAGGAACACAAGAAAAGCAAAACGTGTATAAGGGGAAGAAGATAAAGGATTTGTTATTACAGATGTTGACTTTAATGTGTCTGTGTGAGAATCAGGAAGAGATGTCAAACAAGCAGTTAGAAATAAAAGTCTACCACTTGAGAAAGGGATGAAATAAAAAACCTCTGGCAATAAGAGTTTCCATAAATCTATTCTTCACTGTAGAATGTAGGTTTTCAGTGTATTTTCTATTTTTGGAGATGCTTTTCTCAAGTTTCATCAGTTTCATTCATTCTAGTATTTGGGATTTCAGTAAATTAAAATTGGAAAAAAAGTAAATTATGTCCTCAGCTTAGTTATCTCTTATTAGATTTAATTTTTTGAAAAAAAAATCTGCTCAACACCTTTTCTTTTTTCCTTTGCCTTTTGTCATTAGTTCACTGATCATAATTGTTTAATGTTCCAACAATAATTTCTAATC
Organism: Ateles fusciceps; assembly: GCA_036589455.1. Lineage (NCBI taxonomy): Eukaryota > Metazoa > Chordata > Mammalia > Primates > Atelidae > Ateles > Ateles fusciceps. Next base: position 714,018 of record JAZHEH010002382.1, read on the forward strand.
AAAGGGAGGATGATTTGCATTTTCTAGTTCATTCACTCCTCCCTTAATGAGGTACATAGTTTTCTTTTTCTTTTTCTTTTGCCTCAACAACACACTAGGCAGATGTCTTCAGGGAACAATTTCTCTTGGCTCTCAGAACCTTTCTTGGGTTTCCTTCTGGTATAGTTTAAGTAATATTTCCCTGAGAACACTCCCTCACATTAAGCCACATTCCCACTTTGCACAGTCACTGGGCCTTTCTACACCTTCCTACATTGATACTTTAACTGTCCAGAAGAACTTAAGGACATCTTCCAGCTTGATGACTACCTCAAGATCATTTATAAAACATTAACTACCAAGATCCTTAGAGAAACTCACTATTTGTCACTCTGTTTTAGAAATGCCTACTTCTTTCCTAAATTGAAGCAAATTATCTTTTGTGTGGTGAAGGTGGTTTGTTTGTTTTACGTATTGCTTTCTTTAATTTTGTTTTCTGTTTTTAATAGACTTTGAAAATATGGAATCTTGTCAAAAGTTTTTTGAGAATCTAGATTGTATCCACTGTTTCCCCTTTGTCTGTATGCATATTTTCTCCTAAAAAACCACAATAAACCAGTCAAATTTCCCTCTCTCCTTGTGCAAAGCTTGTTGTCTTTTCCTCAAAATAGTCTTTGTTTAAGTGTTGATAATGGAAGTAAAGCATGTTATTTGTCAATGACTCACTACAACTATGGCAACAAGGAAAAAAATTCCCAGATATTTAAATGGCGACTTGCTTGTCTGAACAAAATGAGTAAACATAGTTACTAGAATACAAAAAGTTTATTTTATGATATGACTGTATATAACAATGCCACAAATACTAAAATACTTGTATTTTCTGATGAGTAATGTAGATAAATGTGATGTTTTCTCTGATGTGGTGGGGGATGAGATAAAGGGATAAAAATAAAGCTCTAGAGCCACAGAAAAACAACCAAAAAGCAATCCCAGAAAAATAAATAAAATGGATTGATTAAAAAGTGCTTTTGAATTTGACATTTGGGGTGAAATGACTTTTGATAAAATGAAGTGAAATAACAGCTTTTAAAAATGCCAGGTTGTTCTTTTCTAAATAGGTTTTTAAGTGAGCTTTTTTTTTTTTTTTTTTCTTTTTCACTCACTTAGGAGGGGAAATATTTCAACCTTTTTGAACATAGTACATATGGTTGCCTCGGTAACAAAACACAATAATCTACAGCATCCATGTGAACCTTAAATTATGGCATTAAATTAAGCTAGCACGTGATAATTCTTTAGGAAACACCTGAATTTGTTACTATAATGAACATTAGCTATTGGTACATGGTCTTTCAAATTAAAGCATTTGCTTTTTTATAAACACGATTTCATGACAGATAGCTAAGTATATAAGCAGCTTCTCCTATGATATTTCAGGAATCAAGGCCAAGGCCAATGAGCTGGACATTTTGTTTATAGTATGTTCACTCTGTCAATTATTTATTAAGTATCAGTGATGTGCCTAGCTCAGTGGGAAAGACTGTAATTATTATTTTTTTCAGTATAAAACATGGTCTCTGCTATAGAAGAGCTTAAAAGTGTACTAAGGAGATAAGACAATCATGTAGAAAAAGATCTAAGAATGTCAGTGTTTAATTATCTTCACATACATTATCTAAATAAAGTAATATAGTCGTGTCTGATTTGAATCATGACCATCCTATGGTGTTGCCTAATAACCAAATGTCACAAATTGTATGGCTTAAGACGACATAAATTGATTAGCTCCTCTCAAATTGTAGTTGTCAGTATTCTGTTCTTACATGGTGAACTCCATCTTCAAGCCAGCAATGGCACATCAAATCCCTCTTGTACTTTGAATCTTTGACTTCTCCTTCTATAACCAGCTGGAGAAAATTTTCTGCTTTTGAAGAGCTCACCTGATTTTGTCAGGCCATCCAAGTTACTCTCCGTATCTTAAGATCAACTGATTTGAGATTTTAATTACATCTTCAAAATCCCTTCAGAAGTATAACTATATTAATGTTTGATTGAATAACCAGGGGACAAAAATATTGAGGGACTGTATTAGAATTCTGCCTACCATGGTATGGAATATAAGGAAGGGATGGGACTAACTGGAAAATCTCCAGTGTTGAAATGAGACTTGGACTTCTCTCTTTGAAAAACAGGTACAATTTGAACATGTGGAGAAGAACCAGGGATGTTATTCCTGACAGAAGCAGCAGCATGAACCAAAGCACAGAGTCTCAGGTAACAAGAAGGCTTTGTACAGGAGAACATTGGAGAGGCTTAGGGACAGCTCTAGATGGCACATGTTATTGAACAATGGGGGGATTAGTGATGAATAGGTTTGTCCGCTTATTCACTGCACTTCTTCTAGGCCTTTGGAGAAGTCTGTGAATCCTTTTGCCAAAATATTGAAGCCCAATCTTCTGAGCCCATGTACATGCACCAAAACCCTGTTCTTAGAATTTGTAAGATGAAGATTATAACAGTAAGTAATTAACAATATTGACTGCAGCCAATTTGTGTACATTGATAAGGAAAAGCATCCATAAAACAACTTGCACAACAATATATGATATTGTCCCCCTTGTGAAAAAATACAAATTTTTTCTACTCTCTGTTTCTGTGCTTATATACTTCTGTCCCTCTTGTATCTATGTATCAATGTGTTTCATTATTAGAAAAAAAGGTACACAACAATATACAGAAACAGCAGTGGTTAACTTGCGGGATTGAGATTTGGGATGTAGACATAGTAGAGGCTCCAAGATATAGTTTCGAGAGTTTTTTTTTTGCTTTACATACATTTTATTGTTTTAACTTTCAAAATGATCATGTATACCTTTTGTTAAAAGTGTGTGTGTGTGCACATGTGTATGTCTGTGTGTATCTATATTATGGATTCTGAGGCATCATGACCTACGTTGAAAGTGAACTTCATAGCTGTGTGACTTGAGCAAGTTATTTAACCTGGTGAGTCTGGTTTGCCACCAATATATTGAAGGTAATAATACAAAAAACTCACAAGATTGTTGGAAATTTTGATAGGTAGATGGGTAGGTAGTCAGATATAAATATAGAAAGAACAATTATAACTTCTATTAATGTATACGAGGATCACCTCATCTTTTATCGCATGGAGTTGCATCATTGCATTAATTCATATTGTTTATAGTCAGCTTTGGGACTATAGTATATCTGCTGATAGTTTCTGTGATATGTCTCTTAGATGTCTTTCATTTTGTACACATTTTAAATTTTTTAATTTTGTTGACCACATATAATTTCATTGTATCTGGATAATATTAAACAAAATAAAATAAAATATTTCAAGGAGGTAAATGAGAAACCCTGCCCTTACTCCCTGTTTTTGCCCCCCCATAGTCACACAACACCACTGACTACTATCATTTGGGTATATATTTTCAAATCAGCTAATAGTCCTTAACAGTAGTGTCATACTTTCCAAGAAAATAGAAAAAAAAAATTCATTTGGAAAAGGAATAAGAAGTGTCTCATGAGGTAAAGACAGATTGATTATATCTTATTTTTTTTACTTATCTATATAACCTATAAATCATTTAATCAGTAAAAGTGAATTGGGCACCTGTTGTGTGCCACGCATTGTGCTTAAGGATTACAAACATGATGAATAAAATATGCTTTCTGATTCTTAAAGATCTCATATATTAGTAGGGGAGATGTACACATATACAAGTGTACATACATATGTGATTAATTGTAACAGTCTTGATATACAGTGTTAAATACTTGCTAGGCATTTGATGATATATATTCCGTTAAATTCTGCCATGTGACATTGTGTTGAGTGTCTATACGGTATATAAACAAGTCTCTGCTTATTTATGCATTTAGTTGTTCCACCAGCATTTATTTGAGTCTTTTCTTGTTCACAGGCTGTGTCATAAACTACTAATGCAAAATTGAATAAGGAAGAGTTAGTACCCTTAAGGAGCTAACAGTCCAGTGAATATAAGAATATTCCAAAGAATGTCATGCAAAAGTGATAGTCTCTAAATTAATGATCTACAAAACCTCATGTAAGCATGAGGCTCAAAGTATGTGGCCGTGAGAAAATAAATGAAACAAAAATTATAATTCCTAGAATTTAAAAGAACAAAACAGAAAACTACAATAAATATTTAATTGACAGGGATATGTATTAGACTTGATCATATTTGCCAGTCTTTCTTAGGGTTGAATATGGCCCTTTCTATGATGGCCTTTTTGAAATGCAAATGCCCCTGGAGAGTTAATCCATTTAGTTAATATCACATTAGTAGTGTTTGTCTCTCATAGAAGGGGCTAGAGCAGCATGAAGATATAGAATTTGATGGGGCGGAGGGTTTCAGAAAAAAAGTCCATCTATTTTATATTTTTGCTGAAGGTTCTGATGCTGCATCTCTTTCTTAACTATAACACTTATTTTAAATTGAATCATTTTAACTAATCAGCACTCTCAATCTTCTTTACCTATCTTTAATATATTTCTCAATCCACTTTTACTAAAGACATTTAATTTTGTCTCCTTAGGGGGCAAAGTGGCCTATATGAATTTATATAATACTTTAGTTACAATTCTTTTGCAACTTTGACATGAATTGTAAATAAATATATGTCACAAACACTTTCAAAACTATTTAAGCATAAAGATTTATCTTTATTTCACATAAGTGTATGTATGACCATAGCAGTTGATGTCATTACAAGCAAGCCTTCACAATGATTTCCAATAAAAAAAGATTGTGCAGAGACAAAAATCTTTATCTTTGAAATATACCATTTGATTTTCTAACTCTCTCTTCTGTTTGGGACTCTAGCTAATCTTTCATTTTCTTTACAAGAGCAGACTTTTGCTAATTGTCCTGAATTTCCTGGCATAGAGCCTAAATAAAATATACAGTATATTAATATGATTTGGATATTTGTCCCCTGCCAAATCTCTTGTTAAAAATGTGATTCCCTATGTTGTAGTTGGGCCTGGCGAGAGGAGATTGAGTCATGGGGCAGATCCCTCTTGAATGGCTTGAGGTCTTCCCCATGGTAATGAGTGAGTTCTTTCTCAGAGATCTGTTTGTTTAAAACAATGTGGCACCTCTTCCCTTCTCTCCTCCTGCTCCCCACTCTCCACCATGTGATATGCCTGGTCTCCCCCGTTGCTTTCCCACAATGACTGGAAGCTTCCTAAGGCCCTCTCCAAAAGCAGATGCCAGCACCATACTTCCTGTATAGCCTGTAGAATTGTGAGCCAAAATAAACCACTTTTCTTTATAAATTGCCCCATCTCAGGTATTCCTTCGTAGCAACACAAAACCAGACTAACACGTATGTCCAGTGAATTTTGCTAAAATTTTTTAATGTAACTGCATGGTGAAAACAATATTATTTTTCTTCTTCTATCATTGGTTTATGTCAACATTGTTTTCTTTACAACTTTATCTTATGTTTTCTCCTTTTCATTCTCAAATAATTAATGAGTTCTAGCTAGAAATACCATTTCCATTTTATGTATCTACAGAGTCAATACTAACAATCTTGTCCAATATCGAAACAGAAAGCCACCAGACATATTTTTTTCCTCATAGCTATAATGACAAGAGAGCTATTATCTTGGTCTGACTACAGCATTTGAGTTTGGAAGATTTTTAAATACCAATTAATATTTCTAATTCTGACTATATCCTTGGATAAGCTATTTAACATATTCGCCTTTATTTTCCCATTTTTAAAAGGCAGAAGAATTCTTTTCACATCAAGGAAGGTATTGAGAATCAGTGGACTTAGAAAAATGTAAGCCTAAAAACAGGCCTACAGAAGATGTATTACATATACCCTTGAGTGTATATTTGTATACATAATATTTATATAGCTCAATTTTATTTTATTATGATAAATGCCTATATTAACGTCTATATTGGTACAAAGAAATCACTTTAATATTCATCTAAGGTAGAGGTGCACGTAATATCTTGTTACCACTGGTTTTACATAATTAATTTTGGGCAACTATAATTTTAAAGTAGTTAAACACACTTTTTATTGTTTAACATTTTGTTATTCCCAGAGCAGAAGCCAGTGGAGGGAGTAGAGGTAGAGATGGACAGGGGGGACTTATTGACACTTTTGGAGGCTGGAGGATCTGGTCTTATTTCCTCTACTGCTTTCTATGTTTTGATATTTTTCTAAGGAAAGTTTAACATAACTTTTAAAGCATTGTGTAGTAACATAATTTTGTAAATGTTTAGAATTTGAGTATACTAATGAACTTAATTGTATTTTTAGCTAATAATTATTTTAAAAACATATATTAAATCCCATGGGGGAGATAAGAAGCTTTAAGAAGGATCAATGAAAGAATCTGATTTAAAGCTAGCAAAATGTTGAAATGTGGTATGATAATGTAGCATAGTATGTATTAAGTGGCTTCTGGAAATGAACACATTTTAATTTCAATATCACAGAAAGAGGGAAGAAAAATCACTTTCGGTGTTCTTCGGTTAGCTCCGGTAAAAATTAAATCACTATTTTATTGGGAGTGAGGAGATGGGGAAACCAACATCTCTAGACATTCAGTTTCTGCTGGGTGCTACTATCATTTCACAGCACTAGCTACTTATTTCAAAGTTTGGGTTTAGCCTCATATTTTATATACACAAACAGCTTCTCAGTTCCAAACTAAAAGTTGTAAAATAACATGACAGATAAAAACAATCTCACCAAAAGACCTAGAAATAGAGACAAAGAGAAGTCGATGAATACATGATTGTCATGTAAGTCTCCTAGGGTTTCTGAAGCACATGAGGAGAATAAGGGAAAGGCTGTAAATTCTTCTCTAGGAGTGACAGTGGTTGCACCTAGTCATTGGCAGACTAAAGAGCAGAACTTGTTTCATATTTTGGAATGTTGAGCCTACTTTTAAATATAGAATGGAACATCTATAAGAAGGTGGTGGCATATTTTTGGAGCAGGTATTAATGCATTATGAGAATATTTTGTATTTTATACTTTGCTGTTTTTGTGTCTCATAGATATTGCATTCTTTGATTAATTGAAGGTTTGTAGCAGTACTGCATCGTGTGCTCTATTGGTGCCATTTCTCCAACAGTATGTGCTCACTTCATGTCTCTGTGTCACATTTTGGTAATTCTCACCCACATTTCAAACTTAATTATTCTTATATCTGTTATGGTGATCTGAGATCACTGATCTTTGATGTTACTATTATACTTGCTTTCGGGAATTACGAACTGCGTCCATCAAACACTAAACCAATAAATGTTTTGTGTGTTCCGACTTACTTCACTGACCAGCTATTTCCCCATCTCTATCCCTCTCCTTGGGCCCCAAGCCTCCCTACTCTCTGAGACACATCAATATTGAAATTAGACCAATTAATAACCTGAACATGACCTACAACTTTTAAAGTGAAAAGAAGAACACATGTCCCTCACTTTAAATCAAAAGCTCAAAATGATTAAGTGTAGGGAGGAAGGCATGTTGGAAGCAGTGATAGGCTGAAAGCTACGCCTCTTGCACCAGTTAGCAAAGTTGTGAATGCATAGAAAAAGCTCTTAAAGAAAATTGGAAGTGCTATTGATGTGAACACACAGATGATAAGAAAGTAAAACAGCCTTATTTCTGATATGAAGAAATTTTAGTGGTCTAGATGGAAGATAAAACCAGCTACAATATTCCCTTAAACTAAAGTCTAATCCCAAGTAAGGCCTTAACTCTCTCTGTTCAGTTCTATGAAGGCTGAGAGAGGTGAGGAAGCTACAGAAGAAAAGTTGGAAGCTAGCAGAGGTTGGTTCATGAAGTTTAAGGAAAGAAGCCATCTCCACAATATAAAAGCATGAGGAGAATCGAGTAAGTGCTGATATAAAAGCTGCAACAAATTATACAGAAAATCTACCTAAGATAATTGTTAATGGTGGCTGTACTAAACAACAGATGAAGATGTAGATGAAACAACCTTCTGTTGAAGGAGATGCCGTATAGGACTTTCAGAGCTGCAAAGGAAAAGTCAATGCCTGGCTTCAAACCTTCAAAGGACAGGCTGACTCTCTTGTTAGGGGCTAATGCACCTGGTGACTTTAAGTTGAACTCAGTGCTCATCAACCATTCTGAATCCTAGGACCTTTAAGAATTATGCCAAAACTACTCTGCCTGTTCTCTGTAAATGGAGCAACAAATCCTAAAACAGCCCATCTGTTTATAGCATGGAATAGTGAATATTTTAAGCCCATTATTGAGAACTACTGGTCAGAAAAATATTTCTTCCAAAATATTACTGCTTTTTGGAAATGCTCCTAGTGAACCAAGAGCTCTGATGTACAAGGAGCCTAATGTTGTTTCCATGCCTGCTAACACAACTTCCATTCTGCACCCCAAGAATCAAGGAGTAATTTTGACTTTTCCAGTCTTATTATTTAAGAAATGCATTTGGTAAGGCTAATGCTGCCATCAATAATGATTCCTCTGATGAATCTGGGCAAAGCAAATTGAAAAGTTTCTGGAAAGGATTTACCATTTCAGATTGCCATTTAAAAATATTGGTGATTCATGAAAGGATTTCAAAATATCAACATTAACAGGAGTTTGAAGAAGTTGATTCTAACCCTTATGGATGATGTCAAGGAGTTCAAGACTTCAGTGGAGGAAGTCACTGCAGATGTGGTACAACTTCTAAGAAAACTAGAATTAGAAGTGGAGCCTGGCTGGGTGCAGTGGCTTATGCTTGTAATTCCATTACTTTGGTAGGCTGAGATGGGAGAATTATCTGAGACCAGGAGTTCTAGACCAGCCTGGGAAACACAGTAAAAATCCATCTCTACAAAAAAAAATTGGTCAGGCATGGTGGTGTACTCCTGTAATCCCAGCTACTCAGGAGGCTGAGTGGGAGGCTCGCTTAAGCCTGGGAGGTTGAGGCTGCAGTGGGCTGTGATCATGCCACTTCCCTCTAGCCAGGGCAACAGAGCAAGATCCTGTTTCAAAAAAAAAAAAAAAAAAAAAGTACAGCCTGAAAATGTTGCTGAATTCCTGCAATCTCATGATAAAACTGAATGGAAATGGAGATGTTTGCTTCTTATGGATGAATAAAGAAAGTGGCTTTTCAATGTGGAATTTACTTCTGGTCAAGATACCATGAGCATTTTTGAAATGGCAACAAAGAATTTAGAATATCACATAAACTTAGTTGACAAAGCAGTGGCAGGGTTTGAAAGAAGGTCTGAAAGAAGTCTACTATGGATAAAATGTTATCAAATAGCATTGCATGCTACAGGGAAATCTTTTGAGAAGAAAGAGTCAATTGTTGAAGTAAAATTCATTGTAGTCTTATTTTAAGAAACTGTCACAGCAACGCTAATTTTCAGCATCCACCATCCTGATCAGTCAGCAGCCAACAACACTGAGGCAAGGCCTTCCAACAGCAAAAAAGATTATGATTCACTGAAGGCTGAGATAATCCTTAGTACTTTTTAGTAGTAAAGTATTTTAAAATTAAGATGTTTACATTTTTTAAAATAATGCTATTGCCCACTTAACAGATTACAGTATAGTGTAAACCTAACTTTTATATGTACTGGGAAACCAAAAATTGGAGTGACTCACTTACTGTGATAATTTACTTTATTGCAATAGTGGCTTTATTGCAGTGATCTGAAACCAAACTACAATATTTCTGAGGTATGCCTGTATTAAGGGCAAAAACTTGAAGTTTAAGGTGACTGCTGGGAAAATTCATTCAACAAAAAGTGCTAACTATGAGTTTGTAAAAATTTGAATACACTGAAGGATTTTTTTCAAGACACATTTTAACCTTTTATGGAAGCATAACATGCATACATAAAAGTGCACATGGCATAATATTTAAATGCTGTTTGGTCTACATTCCAATGAGGAATAGAAATTTAAGCAGATGTATTGCATAAATGTAGTTAAGTATAATAAAACCAGCTCTGGTGAATTCCTTTCTTGTCTATGTCTGTCCCTTGATCCCTTTTCCTTCCTCCTACTTTAGCACCTTCTCACCTTTTTTTGTTTACTTCCTCTCTTCTTTCCATCAACAAATATATTTAAAATATTTTTCTTCGCCAGGCACTATGCAAGGCATTAGGGATAAAGCAGAGAATAATACAGAAAGTTTCAGCCCCCACAGATTTTTTTAGTCCATTAAGAATGGCAGAAATAAATAGAATACCACAATAAAATATTAAGAGGTAATAGGGGAAATTACATTACACTATGGGGAGCAAATTAACATTTAGCTTTTTCCTTTTTTGCTGTTGTTCTGGTTGAGTGAGCCCAAAGTGAACCTTTTGGTCTTTTTAAATATTACAAACTTTATCAAATTTACAAATGTCATTGTTCCTAGGACCCAGCATACTTTCTAACAACAGTAGCTGAAAGTGTGTTTTCCACTTCCCCTTTCACACCATGTATCTATTATAGCTCAATTCTCTGTTACCCACCTCAGAAATGTTTCATTTTCAGTGATTCTCCTAACAGCTCAAGAATAGCACCTACTCTTTTTAATCAACTAGGCAGCTAACATATAAGCAGTGGAATCTCTAGATAGCTGTTCCTGAATCTCAAGTGGGCATTCAAAAAGAAGGGTGGAGGATCTTGGGCTTGTGTACTCTGAGCTTTTATTTTACTCAAACTTTTATTTTCTACTCGTTATTCTTGGTATAACTGTTAAATCATCCCTGACAATTTCTGCTGTGTCACAGGCGATTAAGACACACATGCTCCTTCCATCTCTCCTCTCCCTCTCCCTCTCCCTCTATTTTACTTTATCTCTTCCATGGTTCCTCATTTGCAATATCAACATCACTCTAGTTATCCAAATCCCTGTATTTGTCATATGTCACATGAGGAAACTTACAGCAATTGTCTAAGTCTTGGCGGCTACCATGAAATACCTTAGACTAGGTAGTTTATCAACAACAGAAATGTATTGATCACAGTTCTAGAAGCTGGAAAGTCCAAGATCAAGGCACCAGCAGATTTGGTGTCTGGTGAAGGCTTGTTCTTTGCTTCAAAGATTGTGTCTTTTGGTATGTCTTCACATGGCAAAAGGTTGGGGGGCAGGATGGTGGCAAACAGGTTCCCCCAAGCCTTTTTATAAGGATGCTAAGCCCATTCATGAGAACTCCACACTCATGATGCAATCATCTCCCAAAGTCCCCACCTTTTACCACTATCTCCTTGAGAGTTAGATGATAACAAATGACATGTGTGGGGACACCAACATTCAGACCACAGCAGCAATCATTCATATTTACTCTGCATTCTGAGACCCATAAAAATACATGTACAAACCTCTATGGAATACAGTATGGAGATTCCTTATATAACTAAAAGTAAATCTACTGTTCAATCCAGCAGTCCCACTATTGGGTATCTACTCAAAGGAAAAAAAGTCATTATATGAAAAGGACACAGGCACATGCATGTTTATAGCAGTACAATTCACAATTGCAAAGATACAGAAACAACGTAAGTGCCCATTGTCCAATGAGTAGATAAAGAAAATGTAGTATACATACACCATGGAATAGTACTCAGCCAAAAAGAGGAATGAAATAGTCTTTTGCAACAAATTGGACAGAGTTGGAGGCCATGATTCTAAGTGATGTAACTCAGTAATGGAAACCAAATATTGTATGTTCTCATTTAGAAGTGGGAGCTAAGCTATGAGGATGCAAAGACATACAGGGTGATATAATGGACTTTGGGGGACTTAGGGAGGTTGGGAGGGGGTAAGAGATAAAAGACTAAATATTGGGTACAGTGTACAATGCTCTGGTGATATGTGAACTAAAATCTCAGAAGTGACCGCTATAGAATGCACCCATGTAGCCAAAACCACTTGTATCCAAAAAGCTATTGAAATACAATGGTTTGATCTGTGTCCCCACCCAAATCTCATGTTCAATTATAATCTCTAATGCTATAGGTGGGGTCTGGTGGGAGGTAACTGCATTATGGGAGTGGATTCTCATATACAGTTTAGCATCAACCTCTCAGTGCTGTTCTCGTGATAGTGAGTGGGTGAGTTATCATGAGGTCTGGCTGTTTAAAAATGTGTAGCACCTTCCCCATCTCTCTCTCTTCCTCCTGCTCTGGCCATGTGAAGTGCTCACTCCCCTCTTCATCTTACACCATGTTTGTAAGTTTCCTGAGGCTTCCCCAAAAGCTGAGTAGATGCCAGCATCATGCTTCCTGTACTGCCTGCAGAACCATGAGCCAATTAAACCTCTTTTCTTTTACCGAGTCTCAGGTATTTCTTTACAGCAGTGCAATAATGGACTGATACAATATGATAGCTTTATGACAAACTTTTTCTGATGAAAATTTGTGGCTTCAGCTAGGACACCTACATTAAATATTTTAAATTACAGAATTTTGAGTGCCATTTCTATTAATGTCATTATCTCTAGGAATTTGTGCAGTTGAAACATGAAAGCATCGAGAATGAGGATTTGTTCTTAATTCAAAAAATACAAATAATACTAGAAAATATACTGATTCACAGGTCACAGAACTTAGATTCTAGTCCTGTTGTAGCCACTTACTATGAAATTGCTTCAGTGTCTCTGGACCTCAGTTACACTGTCTGGAAAATAAAGGTACTCACACTGCCTACCAAAAAAATGAGCCATGTTATCTGTTTCACATGGTTATCACGAGGCTCCAATAAGACGATGAATAATTTTGGAATTGTTTTTAAATACTGTAAACTACTATACAAATGTGAGATTTTTGTTTAGCTCTTAAATGTAGACACTTGATTTGTCTTTACTACTGCTTTTGTAACACATTTTTGTTTTAGAATCTGACAAAGCAAACATTCATAAGATGGAAACCATAGTCAATTCTAGGTTCCAAGAAAATGTTTCTTTTTATTAAATAAAGTGCTATTTTTATTCAAGTTATGATAACTGACATTACTCCCTGTGAACTGAAAATAAAAAGAAAACAGTGCCTACTCCTTCAGAGTGCCTTAGCCCCATCTTGCTATCTCATACATTTCCCGTTGAGTTTAACCCTTACATTTTGAATGAAACAAGCTTGAAGCGGTATTTTTTGATGCCAGAGTTTCCAAAAAGAATGATGAAATGGTTCATTTAAATATTCTGTTTTGTTATCTGTACTATACAAGAAAACAACTTGTGAGTTTAGCTTGCCAGTACCTCTAGTTCTCAATCCATCTGAAATGGCAAGGGAATAATTCTTTAGGAAAACAAAGAGATATTGTAGTAAATAATATAAGCACCGGCATGCAGTGGAAAGAAAATGCCATGATATTCCACAGAACCTTATTTCATAATCTGTAATTTTAGGGTCACACAATTCTGCAATTCAAATATGCAATCATCTGAAAAAACGTTTCTAAAAGTAAATAGGCTTAGGCAAGTGCTAATTTTATAAAATTTAACTTCACTTAAGGAGAAATATTAATTTATTATTTTCTTAAGTGAAGAAAAATTTAACTTCACTTAAGGACTGTGCCTACACAGTCCACTTATATGGTCATCTTCCTAAAAACATTTGTGTGTGTGTTTACCTGTGTGTAGTACCGTGTGATACAGATATGCGTTAAGTAACAGGGTTCCCAACTAAAAGTGTATTGTCATAAATCATTCATATAAAACAGTTCCACCTAATACTAGAAAAACACCTGTTGTCTTACTCTCAATGCAATCACCAAATGGATCTCCCACTATAATAATAAAACTTGAACTTTGAGAACAACCAGCACCTGGTTGGCTCAACAAATACTGTCTTGTTATTGTCATGTTCTTATTTCCCAATAATATCATTCTTTATTGAAAAGAAAATAAAGGAAAGAAAGGGAAGGAAAGGGAAGGGATGGGGGAGAAAAAGAGAGAAAATGTTAGAAAGTAAAAGAAAAGAAGAAATCTTGGGCATATGGCTTTTCTAAAGATCCTGACATAAGGAGGTGGCTTTATCCAGTTTGAAATAGTAGTCAATTTAGAGTTGATTAGTAGCTTGGTGAGAGGCAGAATGATAGACACACAATCACTGACCTGAGAGCCAGAAGTCCAGAGTTCAAGTCCACCATAACAATTACAGATTATGAACTGCTGCATAATTGCCTTGTGTAAGCCATCTCCTTTCTCTGGACCTTAATTTTCTCTCTTGTAAGAAGAAACGGGCAGACTAAATGATCTCTTAAAGTCCTTTCATTTTGAACATTCCACACTTGATTTAAGAAACAGGATACTGTAAAGAGGCTTGCGGATCTTCACAGATGAATCATTCCTCTGAATTAATACTAAAACAGTGCTTCAAATTAATATTTTGTTAATACTGGCCCTTTCTGTTTTATAATTAAATGTGTCACACAGTGAAGTGAGAATATAATAAAAGAACTGGAATCTAAAGTTGCTATTTCTATCACTGAGTCCTCCAAGAAGTACCAACAGATGTCTTACTTCACCTCAACATTTAAACTGTTCTGAGGTATATTATCTATGAAATCCCATATATTTCAATCTGATCTCACCTAGTATTGCCAAATCAATAAAGTTTCTTCTTTTATTCTTTCCCGCCTCTATCTGGATCGTTCTCATTCTACACAGGACTTTAATCTCAGATGTCCCACATACTGTTTTGGCTGACACACCTTGAATTATTCCTCATTTTAGAGGATTATACTTGTAGAATTGTATACATTGTATAACTGAGGAGGACAAGGCAAGGGCCCACCTTGAATCATACTACTATGGCCTACTTTAGGGTGTCCGGATCTGTTGTTTTCTACATTCTAAACATCTCTACCTGATAGTAAGAGTGATTGTGAAACAGTCACTTAATTCAGTATTACCTCAGGCAAGTCACTTCAAGTCACTTCAGATCTTTGAGCTGTTTCTCCATATGACAGCAGAACTAGGTAATTCCACCTTAAAAATATTTGGTTTTACACTTTATTTACACAGTTTGGCATTTTAAAGCCATATGACGGCAGGAGCTGTATTATAAGTATTTAGGTAATGTTTCTGCGTAGGATGTGTGAATGGATACACCCATGTAAATCCTAAAGGTATAATTTCTGTCCTGTTGTAAGCTAGTTAGGCTTCAGGAGCCTGTGGATAGAGCTTACATAGTATTACTACACAGGGGAGAGAAAGCAATCCACTAATCCTTCTCATTGCTTCTCAGTTCAGTTGCACCCTCCAAAGTGCAAGTTTCAGGGGCAGAATTATAATCTGGAAGTGAGACACTGGATACCGAAAGTCTTGGTGGAAAAACCCCAAAGGGCCTGCAATTATTCTTCTGCACACACGTTCATAAAGTTATTAGGTATCCTTTTTGGAAAAGAATGTCTGACAAGGGACACAGCATGTGGTTCAGCTCCAGCCATGAATTTGATATAAGGTTTTCAGGAAACTACAGCAAGGGCAGTATGAGTCTACTTATCAGCTCTCTAGCTTTTTATTTCCTCTCTATGTGTCTGGCTTATCCTTTGCTTTATATGGAACTGCTTGACAGAATTAAAGATGCCTTCTAACAGAAAATCATGCTGCTATAGATAGGTTTTGGACATTCCATTTGTTTAGGGATAATGTCTGAAAAATAATACCATGATAAAGCATATGCATGAAGGATGGTAAGGAATTTACAGATAAGAATCAAATATGTTAGGTGAAATAACAGCTCTTTTCTGCTGCTCATGTATGACTAATCACTGAAAAACAATTAGAGAGCATGTAGATGAAGAAACCTGCAGATATGAAATGACAATAGTTAAGTGTAATAGCAATCACAAAACTGAAAAGCAAATGACAAACTAGAAAATGTCCATGTAGAATAAATATATCCTAGAGTGAGATTTCTATCCTCAATGTAAAAAGAGCTCTTGGACATCAAATAAGGTACAGATGACCCCTCCACAAAAACTGGCAAAAACAAGAACTGTCAAAATGGCAAAAAAAAATAAAATTAAGTGGCCAATCATTTAAGAAAAAAATGACAGGGGCTATGCCAAAGAAATTACATTAAAAAAACAAAATCACAGTTTTTTTTTTTCTTTCATCAAATTAGCAAAGCATTTTAAGAAATAAAAAATATATATAAAAAAGAAAGAAATAACAATATTCTTTATTGCTAAAGGTGAAGGAAATAAAAATTGTCATCCGTAATTTGTAGAACCATAAGTAAATGCAGTCTTTTTTTTTTTTTTTTTTTTTTTTTGAAGAGAATGTGTCATTATTCATCAAAGGTACAGAATTTTGCATGACCTTTTAAATAGCGTATGGATTTATACTAAGGAAATAATGTATGTGCACCAAGGGGTTATTACAAAAATATTTTTGCAGTGTTATTTATAACATTAAATAAATCGCAACAGATTAAATATCCAATAATAGAGTATTCACTAAACACTATACATTCATACTAAAGAAACATTAAGCAATTATTAAATATGATGCTGATAAGAAACATTTAATAATGTGGAAAATGTTTGTGACAAACAATTAAATGAAAAGATTATGTTATTTTGATGTGTGACTTTGATTTTTTAAAAAAGAAAATGTGTGCATCACACACACGTACACATACCCAATATAAGCAGCGGCTATACATCTAAAAATAAAAGTAGTTGCAATAAACATGGGGTGCTGAGATGACAGACCCTTCTAATTCTTTAAATTTATTTATATTTTAATGTTTTTTAAAGATAGACATTCTCTGGTGATAAAATATTTTAAAATCTCAAATATATTTGAAGATAAAATTAAAGCATTCAAATGTGTGCATTTGTATGGATATGCATCTTAAAAGCAATATATAATAGATAACATAAATTAAAATAAAATCTCTTAAGTCTCCAATAAATTGATTATATTAATAGCATGGAACAGACTTGTAGACGTCAATTGCAGAAAAATATAAAGAAGAAATTGAAAACCATCCATCCCAGCACCCAAAGATAACCAAGTGAATCATGGTTTATATTTTATTTTAATAATATTGGTTAGTATTGTTACTATTTTGGCTATATACTTTTTTAGATATATAAACATATAGATATATAATCTTTTTATAATTTTTATCAGTATGTATTTATAACCTGATTTCCTACTTAACAATATATCACAATCATTTTCCTTAAATGTAATTCAAAAAACATTATTGGTTTCACATTATTTTATAATACACTGTTATTTATTTACTCAATCTCCCATTATTGGGCCTGTAAATTGTTGCCACTTTTAAAAACTATTATGATGAACACTTATCCTGAATATCTATATAGATTAATCTGACAATTCCTTTCTGATTTTCTCTTAGAGTAAATTTCTAGAAAATCACTGATTTAAAGTACTAAGTAAACTTTGCCAAATTGCGTTTAAGGAAAGTTCTATTAATTAACACACTACTTTAATTGTATGGAACTTGTATTGCTCCACAACTTCTTAAACATCGAAGATTACCATGCTTTACTTCTTTTGCCAGATTGAATAGTGAGGTTGCATCATTTTTTCCATATTTTTGTTTTGTAATTTGCCCATTGCTATATTTTGTTATTTGATTTGTTGGTACTGATGTTATTCTACTGACTGATTACAACTTACTTTATATTGGTAAATTTGTTGGGCAGGAATAACATTAGGAACATTCAGAAGAAAATTGAGTTAGATGCGCTGGACACCAAACTAAGGAATAAACCAATGGAGTAGATATCTTGGAGTAAGTATCCACCACATTTTGAGTTTCTGTACCTCTTTTTCTATAGTACCTCTATTTCTTTAACTAAGGTTAAAATACTCTATGGTAACATTCTGTATTTTCTTTTACCTTATAATGATTTATATTCTATTTTCTGATTGAGATATCTGTACCTTATCTATATTGCCTTTTTCAGATATTTGTATAGTCTTGTTTCTTATCTAATATACTAATGCTACAAGGACATGTAGAGTTCTGCTAAGTACTCTCACCACTGAAAGTAAGAGGGAGTAAGTTGACTCATATGGAGACACTGAAATATTCAGTAAGTGGAATACTTATCATAGCACATGAAGCATCCAAAAGAGGAAGAGTTTATGAGTTAAAAATTGTGAGGATCAACTGCTCCAAATTATGGGTTAAGATTACTATGCAAAGTCATTTATCTTTTATAATAATGACTATGCCTACTTATAAATGGAGAGTGATAGGTGAGCACTGCATTGAGAGGGAACTATGAGAATCATTGTTAATGCAATATGCATATAAAATTTGTAAAAGCTTGAACGCTTGAGCTGAGCTGAGACACTGCATTTGCTACTTCTATGCTGTTGATTTACAATTAAACTGATTATAGATCCTAGGATTTTGCAATCTAGAATCCCCTGAGTCTTCATGAAGTTACACCAGAGTTCTCAAGAAGCGTATGACTATTAAAGGAAGCTTTAATACTGGGTTAGTTTTCATATGGTTACAAGATCCCATTTGGCTGTCACCATAGGCCCTAAAAAATTCTGGCTATTTCTTTAGGTAAAGATCAGAAAAGATTCTTTCCACTAGAAAGAAAGAATCACTTAAGAATATATTTATAGGTAGGGCCCAAATAGGTTCAGCAATCTGATCTGTAATCTCAATAAGAGTGTTATTTATCCTTTTATAAACAGCAAGGCAACTCTATTTACTTGATCTTAATGACTGAATGATTGATAACCAAAAAGTGCTAAAAAAAAAAAATCTTACCTAATAAGAACCTTAATTTACTGTAGAAGGAAACAAGAGAGAATTTCTGTAGAAGTTGTTATGGTTGTTAGCAGCAACTTGGAAAAGCATAACAGCTATGCAAAGCAGATCACTATAAAACTTTATCAGAAGCAGACATAAAAAACCTCTGCTAAATGAGTATGCTGTTAAAAAGGTTAATCTGTATCTGGCATAATTACACTATTTTAAAAGAACTCAGTCTGAAAAGCAGCCACACTATACTGGAATTAAAGAAAAAATGTTTATGACAGGATAATGATGCATGTTGAAATACTAAATAAAATACTGTCAGATCCTGTAGTTCCCAATTTGGCCTGTTTTAGAAACTCATTAATTGCATGATTCTTCTGTTTGCTGTCCAGTTGTAAATATCCAACTTGCTCATGATCCACCCCTGAATTGACTTCCTACAGGCATGGTGTACTCATCAGGATAAGACAATAAAGGTAGGATGAGGAAAAGAAGGAGGAAAAGAAATGTGTGCTAAAGAGCCAATGTAGTTCCAAATGTTTTTAACTTGAAAATTGTTTCTAGTCAACAAAATATAGCCAAGTTTTTCAATGAATATTGATCTTATGTTTCAAATTTCTACAAAATCAAATACATAGTTTCCTTTCAGGAACAGCCTTACAGATAAGCAGAATTAGCCGCTGCATACAGGGTATGATTTAAGGGGTAGAAAAGACCCTCTTCTTCCAGGGCCTTCTCATCCCGTTTTCTTGCCTGGTCTTAAATTTACACATTTAGGATATCTGAGACTGAGATTATAAGAGAAATATCTGTAAGGTCAACTTTTTATAGGAAAAGTTTAAAAACCACAGGAATGTTAGGCTATTAATGAGTCAATTTCCTCCTTTTAGAAATGGAGAAACTAAAGCCCAGACAGGGAAAAGTGACTTGCCCAAAGTTCTTCCAAATGGACATGTTAGGTTTAGCGAAAGTTCTAGCCACTCTCAAGAATAAAGTAGAAATCGATGATACCATTAGCTCCCATAAGTTTATCTGACTAGCTAGCTTCTACGTTAAGGGAAAAACCATTCTTAAAAGAGAAAAAGCAAGACAAAAAGAAGAAAACAAGCAGTCAAGTTTTGAGACGATTAGTTAGAAAGTAAACCAGAAAACTTATAATGCAGTCTCAGGAGATGGATATGGCAGCAAGCTAATGAGAGACAAGACACAATCAGGGAACAGAAGATAATGGAAACAATCAATGCCAGGTTTACAACATTGTCTAGCTTCCTGATTCACAAATAGAGGAGCAGGAGCTAAATATATAATTAATTTTCTCCAGTAAGACAAATTCATATTGGCACTAATTTAAAGATTCAAAGAACTTTAAGGTAATATGTGGAGAGTATGCAGTAATTCCCCTATTTTTGATTTGTAGTTTATTCATTCTCTTCAATTTTCCCTTTCTTTTTGACCATTTCATTAGATAGCCAAATTTACATTTTGATTTTTCATTTTCACTTTATCTAAAATATTAAATCACACACAAAAAGAAAAAAAAAACTTTTTCCAATGATTTTGATGGGGTAAGTTAAGGTCAATGTTTTCAGCACTAGCTCTGAATGTCCTTGCTTTTATGAATTTAAGTCAGACCACTAATATACAATTTAAATACAGCTTTGACTGACTAGGAAATGTTATTTAAAATCCCCAGAAGACATAGATCAAAGGACAGTAAAAATGCATCCGATATTTGCTTTAATGATGCTTTGGATTAAAGTAAAAGAAACATATGTTGAAACCTTGATCCATTGATTATTCCAGTTCAGTTTAAGACTAATCTGCTGTAGTTTTACAGGAATCTATAGCCTAATATATAATACATAACAGAAACTACCTGTTTGAAATAAAAATATCGATATGAGTTCAAAGGCATTCTAGGTTGCCAAATCTAATTGTGTGTGTTGTGTTTATAGCTTTCTATAGTGTTTACAGCTTTATATAGCATTTATAACACTGCCTTTTACTTCTCTTCCAGAAAAGATCTTTATTTTCTTCTGTCCAGCCCTAGAGGAACTTTAACGGGGATCATCACCATTGTTTCTCTGTCTACTGACAACTGGAATTTCTATTTCAGGCTCTAATTTTTTTTTTTTCACAGTACTTTACATTGAGCTTGGTGACCTCATCTTTCCCACTCTCACCTTCATTCACACAACATCTGAAAGATTTTTACCTTCCCCTCTCATTGTATGTCATATTTTTCCATTTATTTTACCCAATACAGGGGATGTCTGCTATCACTTCTTTGCAGTCACCTCTTACATATGTGACACTCAACTATAATCTGAACTCCAGATCCATGTTCCCTAACGTGGGCTTCACATCTCCTGGTGGATATCCCACCTGTCTTTTCCACATACATCCTTCTTAAACTATTCTTCCTGACTTTCCTTTTCTGTTAGTAGTAGAACCATTTTTCCCAGTCACTTATATTTGAGCACTCCAGTCACCCTAGACTCCTTTTACTCCCTGGCTCTTCACATGCAATCAATTTCCAAGTGCTTCTGATTCTACTTCCTCAATATCTCTTGCATCTGTCTCCTCGTTCCTTTTTCCATTGCCAATACTCTGGTTAATGCTCTCATTACTTTTCATCTGGGGTTACTGAAATAGTATTCTAATTGGTCTTTCACCACTTATTCCTCTTTATTCAACTGCATGCTGCACACAGTCAGAGTAGGATCCCTTAAGGAGCTCTGATCAAGTCCCCACTCAAAACTTTTAACACTTCCTCATTGCCACCCAACCAGTTACTAACTACTGACTCTGGCATATAAGGTCTCCTATGATAGGATACCAAACTTCCTCTGTAATTATTCCTCTACATTAAACCTGTGCTTCAATGAAAGCAGAATGCTGACATTTTGAAAATGACCTATGATACCCAGTAATTTGCCTTTGATCATTATTGTGCTTTCTCTCTCGCTTGTCTTTCTCTTCCTCTCCCGATGCAGAAATACCGGTCATTCTTTAAGGTCCATGACTTCTTCCATGAAGCCTTCTGTATCTGCCCATGTGCTAAAATTGTAATTCTAGAAAGAAATTTTTGAAGGCAGCATGGAGAAAGGGTACGTCAACATTACAAAGTTGGTACAGATTGTCCTGAAGCTCAGAAGAGGTAATCTTTGAGGGCCACATAGAAAAATATTCTATATGAATAATCATTTAAAACCAAAAGATAAGATAAACTAGGTTGGGCTATATCACATATGGCCAATACCTGGCAGGGATTCTACCTATTCTTTTGTTTATGTACATGGTAGATACAAGACAATCTTTTGTCCATGTGACTTTAGACTGGGACATAATTAATTCTATGGCCTTTACCTGAGAAACACTGAATCAAGTAGCTATCTCTGAGATAGGTATTTCCTAATCCCTGCCTACTCATTTGTCTTTGAACCCCAATTGCTTTGGGCCTTAGTTATATTATGGAATAATTTTCTCTACTTTGCACTATGCACTAAGCAGGTATTGGTTAAACAAGTACATCATTTACATATTACTATTATTTTCCCTACTAGGCTATAAGATCTTTGAGAGAAAAGACAATTATTATAAGGGGAAGGTAGGGATAACAATCTAGTCAGATGGGTGGGGAAGAAGAGGGGGATTCTAGGCTAGGAAGTCACATTTGCTTTTCATGTATACTATTTTACTCAAACTACGTCTATTTGTGGTGGCTTGGTGGGTGCTTTTGGAAGTCATAAAAGGGCAATAAACTCTCAAGCCACCTTTCCTCATTTAAACTGTGTCTTCTCATATAGCTTTACATTCTTTAAAGCAGATATATTAGTAACTAGAACTCTCACATAACTTGCTCAAATACTATTATCTCCATTATATTCCCACATGGAGAATAGTAATCTAATACTAATTTAAATCCTGTAGAATACAATTCCCATATTCCTCCTCTTCCTCTCTTATCCCCTTCCTTCCTTTATTTCACTTTTCTTTCTCCCTTCCTCCTTCCTTTATTTTCTTTCTTCTTTTTTTCTTTCCTTCATTTCCTGTCAAGAACAAAATGGGTTCTTTGACATTCAGAGAGCAACTGTGGTACAGTGGTTTGGGAATCAGACAGGTCTGAGTTGGTATCCCAGCTCTGTCAGTAGCTGTGTGCCTTTAAACAAATGATGCGACCTCTCTGCTTTGCATTTTCTTTAACTAAAACTTTGGTAATAAGGTTTTTGCTTTAAAATATACAATGGAGAAGAAGCCATGGTATAGCAAGAAAATAATGTACAAATGTACAGATTTTGCTTATGTTTCCATTTTGTACAGTGTGGATTCCTTCAACAGTTCTTTGAATTTATATACGTGAATGAAATTGATTATACCAGGAGCATATTTAGAATAGAAATAGTGTCTATATCTTTGGTGTAATTTATGTATCTTTGTAATTTCTGCAGTACAATTACAAATCACTCTTTGTTCTTAAAGAACCCTTGTGCAGTGAAATGGTACAAATGCTCATTTCACTTATATAAATATTTTCAGAAAACCTCAGCACTATCTATTTATGATTCTGGTAATGTAGATGGATATTGTTTTGCTATTATTGCATCAACTATAAAACTACTGAATTTTGCCATTCTAATGGGGCTTATCTCAATAAAGATTTGAGGAAATAATTTTGCTGTCATTTGGACATCCTATTATCATCTCCTCAAAGTTTGGCACTAAAATAATATTTTCTTTTTACTCATTTGCTTTTGGAAGAAATGTGAAATTCGGAACAGGTTTTCTAGTAAAATGGTGATTCTCCAATTTTTTAGCAGATTGTCTACATTTTACCTGCTGCTTAGCATAAATTCAGTAGCTAGTTACTATCTATTAAATGCTACACAATGAATATTTTCCTCAATAATTAAAGGTCTTCTTTTATTTGGGTATATTTCCCCTGGTTCAAGTAACTCAAGATCCAGAGACAGAGCAGTCTTCAGGGCTGATGTAATATAGAAGCTTTGGCTCCACTACTCTGTGTTTCTTATCTTGGCTCTCCTCTGGGTGGTGTTGGCTGCATTCTCAGGTTGATATTGAAATGACTACATCAGTCTGGGTTCAAGTCCAATGAAGATAGTGTTCAGAAGGAAAAAGTATGTCTAGCTTTTTGTTTAGTTTGGTTTGGTTTTTAGAATTTGTTTGTTTTTAGGAGATCCAAGGTTATATAGGCTTCTCATGACCTGAGTCAAAGTAAGCAAGCAGGTATTGCCTAACAAGAAGAACAAGTGTTTTATAAATGGAGAACTTTGCCATCTGGTGTTATCTCTACAGAGAGGGAGCCTAAACTCCTTTTATAACCTGTTTAATGTGTTTTAAATAAATTTTTATTGTATCTAAATTCTATCTTGATATCTTTAAGACTACATTTTCCTCATCTGCCTTTTTTGACAGTGTCAATGTCATTATAGTAAATCACAATATTCTTGATGAAAACATGATTATGTGTATGTGATGCTGAGTAGATGTTCAAAAATGGGGAAAAACAATGGGAATTATATGTCTGATGGCATGTAAACAGTTTTTAACATAATTTTTCCTTGGTGGAAAGATCAAACTTCCTTTTGTAGTTCTTAACAGCTTCCCTCTATTTATTCAAGCATCATGCAGACCAAAGAGCTAGATGTACAAGTAAGAATCTTTATTCTGCCACTTACTACTAATGTGATACTGAATAAATTAACTTTCTGAGCTTCAGTTTCCTCACCTATAAAATGGACATAATTATTTTTATCTCATAGCTTTGTTGTCATTCATTAGATATTGATTTCCTTATCTTTATCATGCATGTTTTTCTTTGGCTTTTACACTTTTTCCCAATTAAGGTTTAAATATAATATTAGTAACTGAAGTTATATTGGCTGGTGACATAAGTATCCAAGAATGTGTGTCACCAACCTTGCAAACATATCCTAAATCATTCCCCAATAGACTACAGTGCTATGTTATAGAATGCGTCCCTTCATTAAGAACTGATTCAAAATAAAATATTTGAAATTAATTTTCAGCATATAAAGAAAGCTGGAGGTGGCTAGAATTATAAATGTCAAGGAAATTTGATGTTAAACATTGTGTTTTTTTAAACATCTGTAAGTGATGGATTGCAGATCACTTCAGGAATACTATAATGAAGCCTCATTGTAGTTACTTAGAAGAATATTATTAGCATAGCAATTTTGTAAGATTAATATTCTGCTAAATTGTCTCAAAGGTTTCAGATAACTCTTCTAATTTTATGGAAAATTGTTACCAAAATTACATCTCTTATGAAAAACACATATTAATGTACCAGACAACCTAAATACACTTTAATAAATAAGCATTATGTTACAAGGGAGTTATATCTATGTGAACCTGATATAATGAGTAATGGAGCATTTCAACTTGATACAATGAGTAATGAAACCTTTCAGCAACACTGATGATTCACTATGTCATTAAAATATACTGAAATTTTAAAAGAGATATTAAAATTATCACAGACACCCATTCAAAGTCTACAAGACTAAAGCCTGAATTATTTTCCATGCTCTGGCAGAGCAAGAAACAGAAGCTGCTTGCAGAAGTTGTTCATAGAATCCTAAAAGGAGCAGAGTCTGAATAATTTATTTCCCCTGAAGTTGCCCAATACTGTACTACAAAATGGTATACCTGATGAAACTACCCATTGTAACTTGACATCTTAATGGTCTAGTGTTAATTTTGACTAGACTTTATAACGTCATTTATTTTTCATTATCTCTGTAGCTTTGCACTGGCTCTGTAAGATTGTTAACAACTGAATATAAAATTAGAGTTATAAATCAAGAATGAAAATGGGAAAAGTAACTTTCCTATCAAGTCATGTTATATCATTTACATTACAATAATATGGTCAACTAAGTGCAAACTCTTTGTTTGCTATAATAAAATTTCTTATTTTATTTTCCCTGTGTATGTTATATATGTTTTATTTTTATTTTACTTTTTTATTGTACTTTAGGTTCTGGGGTACCTGTGCAGATCATGCAGGACTGTTGCATAGGTACATACATGGCAAGGTGGTTTGCTGCCTTCATCCCCCCATTACCTATATCTGGAATTTCTCCCCTCGTTTTCCCTCCCAACCCTCCCCCCACACCCCAGTGTCCTTCCCCTGGCCCCACCCAACTGACCACAGTGTGTGATGCTCCCTTCCCTGTGTCCACGTGTTCTAATTGTTCAACAACAGCCTATGAGTGGTAACATGCAGTGTTTGGTTTTCTGTTCCTGTGTCAGTTTGCTGAGAATGATGGTTTCCAGATTCATCCATGTCCCTATGAAGGACACGAACTCATTGTTTTTTATGGCCGTGTAGTATTCCATGGTGTATATGTACCACATTTCCTTATCCAGTTTATTGATGATGGCTACTTGGGTTGGTCCCAGGTCTTTGCTATTGTAAACAGTGCCGCAATGAACATACGTGTGCATGTATCTTTATAATAGAACAATTTATAATTCTTTGGGTATATAACCAGTAATGGGATTGCTGGCCAAATGGTATTTCTTATTTCTAGGTCCTTGAGGAATCACCACAGTCTTCCACAAGGTTGCACTAACTTGCATTCCCATCAACAGTGTAAAAGTGTTCCTATTTCTCCCCCATCCTCTCCAGTATCTGTTGTCTCCAGATTTTTTAATGATCACCATTCTAACTGGTGTGAGATGGTATCTCAATGTGGTTTTGATTTGCATTTCTCTAATCAGTGATGACGAGCATTTTTTCATATGTTTGTTGGTCTCATAGATGTCTTCTTTTGTAAAGTCTCTGTTCATATCCTTCACCCACTTTTGAATGGGTTTGTTTTTTCTTATAAATCTGTTTTAGTTTTTTGTAGATTCTGGATATTAGCCCTTTGTCAGATGGGTAGATTGCAAAAATTTTTTCCCATTCTGTTGATCACCGGTTCACTCTAATGACTGTTTCCTTTGCTGTACAGAAGCTCTGGAGTTTAATTGGATCCCATTTGTCTATTTTGGCTTTTGTTGCCATTGCTTTTTGTGTTTTAGCCATGAAGTCCTTGCCTATGCCTATGTCCTGAATGGTTTTGCCTAGGTTTTCTTCTAGGGTTGTTATGGTGTTAGGTCTTATGTTTAAGTCTCTAATCCATCTGGAGTTAATTTTACTGTAAGGTGTCAGGAAGGGGTGCCAGTTTCTGCTTTCTGTACATGGCTAGCCAGTTTTCCCAACAACATTTATTAAACAGGGGAATCCTTTCCCCATTGCCTGTTTTTGTAAGGTTTGTCAAAGATCAGATGACTGTAGATATGTGGTGTTGCTTCTGAGGCCTCTGTTTCATTCCATTGGTCTATGTCTCTGTTTTGGTACAAGTACCATGCTGTTTTGATTACTGTGGCCTTGTAGTATAGTTTAAAGTCAGGCAGCATGATGCCTCCAGCTTTGTTCTTTTTGCTTAGGATTGTTTTGGCTATGCAGGCTCTCTTTGGTTCCATATGAAGGTTGAAGAGGTTTTTTCCAGTTCTGTGAAGAATGTCATTGGTAGCTTAATGGGGGATAGTGTTGAATTTATTATTACTTTGGGCAGTATGGCCATTTTTACGATGTTAATTCTTCCCAACCATGAGCATGGAATGTTTTTCCATGTTTGTGTCCTCTCTTACTTCATTGAGCAGTGGTTTGTAGTTCTCCTTGAAGAAGTACTTTACATCCTTTGTTAATTGTATTCCTAGGTATTTTATTCTCTTTGTAGCAATTGTGAATGGGAGTTCACTTTTGATTTTGCTGTTTGTCTGTTATTGGTGTATAGAGATGCTTGTGATTTCTGCACATTGATTTTGTATCCTGAGACTGTGCTGAAGTTGCTTATCAGTTTCAGGAGATATTGTGCCGAGATGATGGGGTCTTCTAAATATACAATCATGTCATCTGCAAATAGAGACAATTTGACTTCCTCCTTTCCCTAATTGAATACCCTTTATTTCTTTTTCTTGCCTGATTGCTCTGGCTAAAACTTCCAATACTATCTGAATAGGAGTGGTGAGAGGGCAGCCTTGTCTTGTGCCAGATTTCAAAGAGAATGCTTCCAATTTTTCCCGTTCAGTGTGATATTGGCTGTGGGTTTGTCATAAATAGCTTTTATTATTTTCTGATACGTACCATGGATACCTAGTTTATTGAGGGTTTTTAGCATAAAGGGCTGTTGAATTTTGTCAAAGGCCTTCTCTGCATCTAGTGAGATAATCATGTGGTTTTTGTCTTTGGTTCTGTTTATGTGATGGATTATGTTTATAGACTTCTGTATGTTGAACCAGCCTTGCATCCCCAGGATAAAGCCTACTTGAACATGACGAATAAGGTTTTTGATTTGCTGTTGCATTCTGTTTGCCAGTATTTTATTGAAGATTTTTGCATCAATGTTCATCAAGGATATTGGCCTGGAGTTTTCTTTTTTAGTTGTGTCTCTGCCCGGTTTTGGTATTAGGATGATGTTGGTCTCATAAAATGAGTTGGGGAGGATTCCCTCTTTTTGTATTGTTTGTAATAGTTTCAGAAGGAATGGTACCAGCTCCTCTTTGTATGTCTGGTAGAATTCGGCTATAAACCCATCTGGACCTGGGCTTTTTTTAGTTGGTAGGCTATTAATTTCTGCCTCAATTTCAGCCCTTGTTATTGGTCTATTCAGGGATTCAACTTCTTTCTGGTTTAGTCTTGGGAAAGTGCAAGTGTCCAGGAATTTATCCATTTCTTCCAGATTTACTGGTTTGTGTGCATAGAGTTGTTTGTAGTAATCTCTGATGGCAGTTTGTATTTCTGTGGTATCAGTGGTGATATCCCCTTTACCGTTTTTTATTGTATCTATTTGATTCTTCTCTCTTTTCTTTTTCATTAGTCTGGCTAGTGGTCTATCTATTTTGTTGATCTTTTCAAAAAACCGGCTCCTGGATTTGTTGATTTTTGAAGGGTTTTTTGTGTCTCTATCTCCTTCAGTTCTCTCTGATCTTAGTTATTTCTTGTCTTCGGCTAGCTTTGAGTTTTCTTGATCTTGCTCCTCTAGCTCTTTCAATTTTGATGATAGGGTGTCGATTTTAGACCTTTCCTTGCTCCTCATGTGGGCATTTATTGCTATGAATTTCCCTCTAGACACTGCTTTAAATGTGTCCCAGAGATTCTGGTACATTGTGTCTTCGTTCTTGTTGGTTTTGAAGAACATCTTTATTTCTGCCTTCATTTCATTGTTTATCCAGTCTACATTCAGGATCCAGTTGTTCATTTTCCATGAAGTTGTGTGGTTTTGAGTTAGTTTCTTAATCACTAGTTCTAATTTGATTGCACCGTGGTCTGAGAGACTGTTATGATTTCCATTCTTTTCCATTTGCTGAGGGTTGATTTACTTCCAATTATGTGGTCGATTTTAGAGTAAGTGTGATGTGGTGCTGAGAAGAATGTATATTCTGTGGATTTGGGATTAAAAGTTCTGTAAATGTCTATTAAGTTCGCTTGTTCCAGATCTGCATTCAAGTCCTTTGTTTCCTTGTTCATTTTCTGTCTCAGTGATCTAATATTGACAGTGGAGTGTTAAAGTCTCCCACTATTATTGTGCAGGAGTCTAAGTCTCTTTGTAGGTCGTTAAGGACTTGCTTTATGTATCTGAGTACTCCTGTTTGGGGTGCATATATATTTAGAATACTAGCTCTTCTTGTTGTATTGATACTTTTGCCATTATGTAATGCCCTTCTTTGTCTCTTTTGATTTTTGTTGGTTTAAAGTCTGTTTTATAAGAAACTAGGATTGCCACCCCTGCTTTTTTTTGCTCTCCATTTGCTTGGTAAATCTTCTTCCACCCCTTTATTCTGAGTCTATGTGTGTCTTTGCACATGAGATGGGTCTCCTGAATACAGCACACCGATGGTTCTTGGCTTTTTATCCAATTTGCCAGTCTGTGTCTTTTGATTGGGGCATTTAGTCCTTTACATTTAATGTTAATATTGTTATGTGTGAATTTGATCCAGCCATTTTATTACTGGTTGGTTGTTTTGCCTTTTGGTTGGTGTAATTTCTTCATTGTGTCATTGGTTTTTACCATTTGGTTCTTTTTTGCAGTGGCTGGTATTGGTTGTCTCCTTTCTGTGTTTAGTGCTTCCTTCAGGAGCTCTTATAGGGCAGGTCTGGTAGTGACAAAATCTCTCAGCAATTGCTTGTCTGTAAAGGATTTCATTTCTCCATCACTTATGAAGCTTAGTTTGGCTGGATATGAAATTCTGAGTTGAAAGTTCTTTTCTTTAAGGATATTGAATATTGGCCCCCACTAACTTCTGGCTTGTAGGGTTTCTGCAGAGAGATCTGTTGTGAGTCTGATGTGCTTCCCTTTGTGAGTGACCCCACCTTTCTCTCTGGCTGCCCTTAGCACTTTTTCCTTTGTTTCAACCCTGATCAACCTGATGATTATGTGCCTTGGGGTTGCTCTTCTAGAGGAGTATCATTGTGGTGTTCTCTGTATTTCTTGTATTTGAATGTTGGCCTGCCTTGCTACGTTGGGGAAGTTCTCCTGGATAATATCATGAGGAGTGTTTTCCAGCTTGGATTCATTCTCCCCGTCATCTTCGGGTACACCAATCAGGTGTAGATTATGTCTTTTCACATAATCCCATATTTCTTGAAGGCTTTGTTCATTTCTTTTCACTCTTTTTTCTCTTTTCTTACCTTCTCGTTTTATTTCATTGAGTTGATCTTCACTCTGATATACGTTCTTCTGCTTGATCTATTCAGCTATCGAAACTTGTGTATGCTTCATGAAGTTCTTGTGCTGTGTTTTTCAGTGCCATCAAGTTGTTTATGTTCTTCTCTAAGCTGGTTATTCTAGTTAGCATTTCATCTAACCTTTTTTCAAGATTTTTAGTTTCTTCACATTGGGATAGAACATGTTTCTTTAACGGAGAGAAGTTTGTTATTACCCACCTTCTGAAGCCTGCTTCTGTCAATTCATCAAATTCGTTCTCTGTCCTGCTTTGTTCCCTTGCTGGTGAGGAGTTGTGATCTCGAGGTGGGGGAGAGACGTTCTGGTTTTTGATGGTTTCATTCTTCTTGTGCTGGTTTCTTCCCATCTCATTGGATTTATATAGTTTTGATCTCAGGTAGCTGCTTGGGGGAGGTGGACTTCCTTTGTCTGCCTGCTGAGGCACTGCTGGGCTGCCACAGATTCAGTGGAGCTGCTGCGTTTTTTATTTACTCAGGAAAATTAGGCTGGCTTCTGTAATGGCAGCTTCCCTTACACCGGCCGAGCTCAATCATTCCTGGTCACTCTCTGATGTTCTGGGTGTGTAACTCTGGAGTGAGAGTTTTTTAGCCTGCTGGGCTTTGTGCAGGGGAAGGAGGACCCTTCCTGCCATTTGGACTGTTTCCCTGCATTCAGTTCCCCTTCTTTCTGGGGGGGTGGGTGGCTCCATCTAGCCAGCTTTCTGGCTTTCACATCAGCCAGTGCTTCCACCTAGATCTATACTGACAGCCCTGGTGCCGGCTGAAGTTGCTGTTCTGCCCTGTTCAGGCAGCTCACTAAGGCTTTTCAGCCCAGCAAAGATCTCCTGTTCTGTGGGTTGTAGAGGCTTGGGTGGAGTGCTGTATCCAAACCAAAGTCCCAGAGGAGGAGATGCCCTGGTACTCCGGTCAGTTGCACACACTTCCTGGGTGGGGCAGTGCCCCACCTTGCCTCAACTTGTCCTATTTGGTTTATACCCACTGTCCAACTAGACCCACAAAATGAACCTGGTACCTTGTTTGGAACTGTGGAGACCACTCAGCTTCTACGTCTCTTGCTGGGAGCTGCTTTCCAGAGTGGCCTCTTATTCGGCCATCTTGGGATCCCCCAAATTTCTTATTTTTTATAAAAACAACATTTTTTTCTCCTTTGGGAATTATTTCTAATTTTTCCTTGCTCTTCCTATATCGATTTTAAGGTGTTGTTTTTCCCATAACATATATGTGATATCTAATTCAATGTTGCTGATGACTGTGTTTTTGTGCTACATAATGTTAGATTGCAAAATTAGAGTACTACAAATATCATCCATTTTTTTTTTAAATCACCTTCTTGAATCAGAGTTGAGCAAAACATATGACCACCTTCAATTAAGTAGGTTCAGGAAAAGTAAATATAAATATATATATATATATATATATGTCTAAAGTTTCATCTCTGGAATTTCACAACCAATCTAATTGTGTCCATTGTGCTGTTGCCAGTTGAACTCAATGATTTCATCTGTCATTTGGAATCTGTCAGACAGGCATAAACATAATATTCAACACCCAACCTGGAGGTCACTAAGTTGTGCAGATTAGAAACCAATATGACTTCAACAGCACAAATGCAAATACAGTAGTTGTCAAAAAAAAAAAAAAAAACCTATGAGTTTCTCATGGGATTAAAAATATAAATACAAGGTTAGATAGCACAGTCATCCATCAAGACTCTGAAAGATAGTTGTCTTGGGCACATTTAAGGGAATAGTTGTGATCAATGTTGTTCTCACTGCTAGCTTTTTGCTCTTTCTCATGTCTCAGTTTCTTACCTTTACTTTTTACATACTTTTGGTCCTACTATATAATGATACCTCCATACTCATAATGATTCTCTGGTAATGCCTGTCAAAATACTTTAAATTTATTTTTACTGTTATTTTCAGACACCAAAGTGGCATAAACAAATTTCTCAGTGTGAGACCTATAAGTAATTACTAGTTTTTATGACTAATTTTTAGTATGGTCAGTAATTCTTTCAAAAACTAATCTCCCTTGCTAGCTTGAACCTATTACTTGTGTCAGTAGTGTTCTCTCATTAAAAAGATATTTACACAATCCTAACAAATATTGAAAATTCTTAATTTTTCTGTACATATAGCTTACTTAGTTATATGAAAATAATGTTTTACAACAGCTATTCAATTAAAGCAGCATTGTTTAAAGTATTCAAATAAGCCTGCATTATATATCCCATTCAAAAATGAGTCAGAAGATTAAAAAGCTATGTCTTGAAAATAATGCTCTCCTGAGTGTTTCAATAACAACCCAAGCTCAAACAGTACAACTTTGGTCAATGACACAGAGGAAATTTAGTTTTCGCATTAACATGTTTGGTGACAATGCCCTCAATTATTCTTACCATCATGCCAAATTGCTTCATCCTAAATCTGGCTGGAATTTACTCTCCAATGCCAAATTCTTTGTTGACTCATCTCCTTCCATTCTTGTTCAGACAAAAGACAGGAAAAATGTCTGTGTGCTGAAAGTGTATTCATTTTGCTTTCCCATTGTGAGTTTCATTGTTTCCTCTCCTTTTGTCTGACAAAGATTTGTCAATATCTGTCTTGAGTAAACCAATATCAGTACCATTATGAATATTTAGTAGGCACTACTCCACCCCCACATAGAGGCCAGTAGTTACTCAATTTTAGGCAAGATGAGGGCTGACCAATCTTCCAATACTTCCTCAAGCTTTTTGTCCATTCTTTTGTTTTTCTATGCCAGATAACTGGAAAATAAAGTGTTAAAAATGGGGCATTACCAATTCAAATATTGCTAGGAATGTCCCACTTTAAGTCAGCAATTGATTTAAGAAGTTAGGTGAAAACGTACCTAGACACAGATTGTACTATTGACTGTTTTCTAACAAGTACAGTCCAGTTTTATTTATCCAAATGGAATTAATTTGAATAAACTAATGGTCAGATGACAGAAAAAATAAGAAGCATTCCAGGTAAATATTCGTGTCTTGCGAAATGACCTCATTTACTTGACAGGTTTGGGGTAAGAAAGAATCTGGTGAATGAAGTTCAACTGTAGATTTCAGTTCAAAAGAAGAGAGGAAATTTTTCTAACTGCATTTGTATCACATGTTCTAGGCATTTTCTTCTGCAATAAATTGAGGTTGTTAGAGTCTTTAGGGAAATATAAGGATTAATACCTTCTCATCTACTGTTGTACTTTAAGATGGCTATCAAAAATGTTATATCACAATGAAAAGTATTCTTGTGAGTAAAACATCCAATGTCACTTTAAAACTTGCAGTTCTCTGCACATTTCATGCAAATAAATTTTAATTTTTCAATAAGGAGTCAACTATTTAAACTGATGCTGAAGCACATTGATCGACCTAATTAGACATAAAACCTGGTGACTAAAGTCACCAAGAGTATATGATCTCATGCCCTAGGTAACACATTCAGTGTTTTTATTATTATTGTATGATAATTCCCCAGCTTTTTTTGTAAGGAACTCTCTCTGGGCTAAGTAATTGGTAGTTTCTCATGCATGTTTTAATAGTTTTCAGAAAAAGGTTTCTGAACAAATGCCATCTACTATGGAATACTATTTGAACTGCATTTATTTCTACAGCAGATTTCCCTAGTTGGCCAATTAATTGCAAGGTATAAAGGTCTTTTTAAAGTCACTTGGAAAAAAAAAAGCACAACAGTTATGGCTCATTGTTCCCATCTTGAACTGACTCTAATAATGCAAGTAGCGTACATCATAAATATCTTTCCCATATTGTTAGAACAAGGTATAAATATATATAGACTATTCAAAATTCTCATTAATTATATGGTATGGACTTTGATTTTACTTTTATCAGTTTTGTGCTTGCAGAATGAAAAAAAAAAAAGAAATCTGTCCATAAGCATTTTTTGACCATTGCTTAAGTGGAATTTTAAACCAGTGGAACAGGTTGAGTGTGTTGGTTCATGCTTGTAATCTCAGCACTTTGGGAAGTTGAGGTGGGTGGATTGCTTGAGGCCAGGAGTTCAGGACCAGACTGGGAAGCATTGTGAGACCCCATTTCTACAAAAAAATAAAAAAAATAGCTCAGCGTGATGGCATGTGCCTCTAGTTGGAGCTACCTGATGGGTGAGGTGGGAAGAACACTTGAGACCATGAGTTTGAGGGTGCAGTGAGCAGTGATCACATCACCGAACTCCAGCCTGGGCAACAGAGTGAGACTGCCTCAAAAAAAAAAACAAAAACAAAGACCTATAGAACATATGCTATAGTCAGTACTGAAATATTTAAACTTAATTAAAGAAATAAGATCATGGGTGGGTGTGGTGGCTCACACCTGTAATCCCAGCACTTTGGGAGGCCCAAGGTGGGCGGATCACAAGGTCAGGAGATCGAGACCATCCTGGCCAACATGGTGAAACCCCGTCTCTACTAAAAATACAAAAATTAGCTGGGCATGGTGGTGTGTGCCTGTAATCCCAGCTACTCAGGAGACTGAGGCAGGAGAATCACTTGAACCAGAGAGTCGGAAATTTCAGTGAGCCGAGATCACGCCACTGCACTCCAGCTTGGTGACAGAGTGAGACTCCATCACAAATAAAAAGACATAAGATCACAATGCAGTAGAGTTCAAATTAATTTCTCCTTTTTGTGTATTTGTTCTTGGAACCAAATTATTAATTTTTTTAACATTAAGAGCTTATTTGGAGGTTCTATCAGGAAAGCATAGCTATTTATAAACCCTTGACCAAAGAAGAGTCCTCAAATATTAAGAATAATTTTGGGAACCTGGGTTTTGGCAGATTATATATGTTTTAAAGGTAAATCTTAAAAATGACCAATATATATTTACTAGCCACGTAGCTCTATTTAATTGATCACAGACAAGATAATTATTTTCTGTTATACAAAGTAAATTAACTTCAAACATTGTATCACCATGGCAGGATCTAAAATATCGTGGGATTATGGATATTTCAGAATCCTATTTATGTGGTTACCTGGATCCAGAGCTAAATTTTAATACATCTATATGAAGCTGAGGAATCTCAGAATCATAGTAGAGATAAAATGATAAGAATCATGAGTCAGGGCTTTTTCTAGACTTAATGTTATTACACATTCCCAGTGTCAAAGAACTTACATACAGTACATTATTTGTAGTAGGCACTTGAGACATATTTCATGAATGAATGAATGGGAAAACTACATATAAGTTTTAATCACAATTGTATATTTGGCAAATAT
This sequence comes from Ateles fusciceps, assembly GCA_036589455.1. NCBI lineage: Eukaryota > Metazoa > Chordata > Mammalia > Primates > Atelidae > Ateles > Ateles fusciceps. The sequence continues at coordinate 749,806 of JAZHEH010002382.1, forward strand.
CTACATAATAAGTGATTCACACAAGCTTAACCTTTTAAAAAAAAAAAGCAGTAATTGTACATAACCATCTAGGTGGATTCACATGTAAGGCATTGGCTATGAGAAATATTTAAGGTTGAATTTGCTTTCCACCTAGTCTTTTCACTTTCAAGAGTTATCATCCAGAAAGTCTATTTATCAGAAAGGCACTTTTGCATTTTAGAAATGACTGTAACCCCCTAAGTGGTTTTTGAAATTTGTAAAAAGCCTCCCCAGGGCTTCAGCTGATATTTTGACCTGACTAGGAGAGCTGGGCCTTTTCTCTTTGGGCTCACTGCTGGTAATACTGATATGGACCTCTCACTTCATTAGCTGTGATAAGGGCATTATTTCCCCCACTGCTTGTGAGTGACAAGACTATAGAGATTCTCTAGAGCAGTAAGAAACTCTGCCGTTATCACACAAAAAAAGAGAATCTGTTTTCATACACCCTTATCACATTGGGCATAAAGATGGCAACAACAAAAACTGGGGAAGGCATATTAATCACAAATGCACTTTGTGAAGAAGCTCAGTTCTACATCTTTAAAAATAGCTTTGATTGGTTTGGTGTATTTCTGAAATAGGTTTGAAATAGTTACAAGAAGTAGTTTCAGGGAAACAGACAGGACTATGTAGAAGATAATGAGGCTGGAAAACAATACTCTTGATATGACAAATAACACATGGCCCAGAGGCAATTTAACATAGTAACTACTGTTAGCACTAATAAGGGCTGGCTTTTATACAGCACTTATTATGTTCCAGACTCTGATTCTAAATGCTTTATATTTCTTTTTCACATAATCTTATTACATTGCTACTATCATTAACCCCATATTATGTATGAGGAAACTGAGGCAGACAAAGTGTGAATAATTCACCCACAGTCAAACAGCTAATAAGAAACGCAATCAAAAACCAAAAAATTTGGTTTTATTTTGTTTTGTTTTTCAACTTTTATTTTAGATTCAGGAAGTACATGTACAGGTTTGTTATGTGGGCATATTTTGTCAGGATGAGGTTTGGGTTATAAAAAGTCCCATCATCAAGGTACCCAATAGTTGGTTTTTCAACACTTGTCCCCGCCTTACCTCCTGCCTCTAGTAGTCCCCAGTTTTTTTTGTTGCCATCTTTATGCCCATGAGTACCCAATGTTCAGCTTCCACTTACAAGTGGTATTTGGGTTTCTGTTCCTGCTTTAATCTGCTCAGGATGTTGGCCTCCAGCTGAATCCATGTTGCTGCAAAAGATATGACTTTGATCTTTCTTATGACTGCATAGTATTACATAGTGTATATGTACCATACTTTCTTTATGCAATCGACTGTCATTGGGCACCTAGGTTTATTCCATGTCTTTGCTATTGCAAATAGTGCTGCAATGAACATATGAGTGCATACGTCATTTTGGTAGAAAAATTTGTTTTCTTTTGCTATATACCCAATAATAGGATTGCTGTGTGGAATGGTAGTTCTGTTTTAAGTTGTTTGAGAAATCTCCAAGCTCCTTTCCACAGTGGCTGAGTTAATTTGCATTCTTACTGACAGTATATAAGCTGCCCTTTTCTCTGCACCCTTGTCAGTATTTGTTGTTTCCTGACTTTTTAATAATAGCCATTCTGACTACTGTGAGATGGTATATCATTGTGATTTTAATTTGCATCTCTGATGATTAGTGAGGTGCGGCATGTTTTCAAATGTCTGTTGACCACTTACATGTCTTCTTTTGAGAACTGTCTGTTCATGTTTTTTGCCCATTTTAAATAGAATATTTTTTTTGCTTCTTTAGTTGTTTAAGTTCCTTTTGGATTCTGAATATTAGACTTCTGTTGGATGCATAATTTGTATTTTCTCCCATTCTGTTCATTGTGTGTTTACTCTGTTTATGGTTTCTTTTGCTGTGTAGAAACTCTTTAATTAGGTCCAACTTTCAATTAATATTTTTGTTGCAATTGCTTTTGAGGACTTAGTCATAAATTTGTTCCCAAGACTAATGTCTAGAATGGTGTTTCTGGGTTTTCTTCTATGATTCTTACAGTTTGAGGTATTGCATTTAAATCTTTAATCTATCTTCAGTTAATTTTTATATGGTGAAAGGTAGGGGTCTGGTTTTATTCTACTTCATATGGCTAGCCAGTTATCCCTAGCACCGTCATTGAAGAGATTTTCCTTTCTCTAATATTTATTTTTGTCAACTTTGTTGAATATCAGGTGGTTGTAGGTGTGTGGCTTTATTTCTGGGTTCTCTATTCTGTTCTATTGGTCTATATGTCTTTTTTTTGAAACAGTGCCATGCTGTTTTGGTTGCTATAGCCTTATGGTATAGTTTGAAGTAGCATAATTTGATGCCTCTGGCTTTTTTTATTTTTGCTTAGGATTGCTTTGGCTTTTCAGGCTCTTTTTCAGTTCCCTATGAATTTTATAATAGTTTATTTCTAGTTGTGTGAAAAATTGAATTGGTAGTTTGATAGGAATAGCATTCAAACTGTAGATTGCTCACTATAGGCTGTCAAACGCATTTAGTTTGTGACAAGAGCTGGAGCTAAACTTCATTCTCCAGAGATGTGATGCCTGTGTATAAATCTTATCTGTGCTTTCTTCCAAGGGACCTTGTATATTGCTATAGCAGCTTTTCTTTTTGCTGCTAAATCTACCTTATTTGTTTGCTTGTTTTATTTTGGAAGTAAAGAGAAAAGCATTTTTCTGTTTGTCCTGTTGGTAGAAAGAACTTTCGTTGCCTCTGTTTGGCATGGCGTCAGCCTTCTACTGTGCTCTAGCAGGCTCAGGCAGGATACTTAATCATATGTCCTTTATTTGCTACCTGAATCTCTGGCTCTGTCACCTCTGATTTATCAGACATCTCTGATGCTGCAAAATAATGCGAAGCTCACATATTCAAGAAGCTTCAAACTGTCATACCTATGTCAAAGGATTGCCATTTTTATATCTCATCTGACATGGCAAATCATTTGTCTTTATATTTTGTTTTAAGATGACCAGGGGGAGACCAAATCATGTAGTCCTGGGTTAGGGAGTGGGGTGGGTCTTAAATACGATCAGTAAATGATGATAGATAAATGGCTGATTTCCATTTTTAAACTTATATACCTTCATATCAGCATTAACATATCTGTTAAGTCTTTTCTCTAAGAGATCATATTTTTAAAACATTAGAATATAACAGAAATATACTTTTAAATGTTGTTCACATAGCATTTCCCAGCTGAGAAGACTGAGGTCATTTATAACTGTCTTAATTGATTTTGAAGGTGAGTAAACTCAGAGATTAAAATAGAATACATATGTGTCATTTGCTATCATAATTTAATAAAAAGTAATGCATGGCCTCTGAGAATGTATATTAGTTTAAATTTTGGTCAATCAAATTAAAAGCAATGCCTACTTATTTGAATTGCACAATTTTGAGGAAGACTCTGAATACTATTATTTTAGAAAATGACTTTTCAAGCTAAGAAATATAGTTGAACTTAATGCAGTATTAATTGTCACATTGTGGTCTCCCTGACATTCTAAAACACTTCTATGCTAATAGGAGTGTCAGTTCATGTTGCCTCTCAAATACTAAATAACTCTTGATTAGTTGTTGGGAGGAAGATTTTTTTATGGCACAGTGTCTCTGCATGAAAGTGTGTTGGAGGGCATACCTGTTGAAAAAAATTTCAGGTATATGCTGAGTAGCCATCAGCCTTCTTGCTAAGTTTGATTTAATTTGCAAACCCCTTGTCAGAACATCTGTGCATTTAGACTGCCTGTCTAATGGAACCTGGAGCCCAGGACTCTTAGAGGGATATAACAATCAGATTTTATTCAGAAGGATCTTTTCTTATTTTTCCCATTGTACTATGTCAGTTCTGGGCCAGTTATGGGCAATGATTTTATTGGGTCAATTCCTAAACAAAACACCTAAATTAATAGTATTGAAAATATTCTGTCAATAGAAAAGTATGTTGATGAATTTTTACCCTTAGAATCTCTGAACATACATTGAAACTGGATCCTAATGATATACTTGACTTATGTAGTACCGTTCTAAAGACCCTCGAGTACATTTATGGATTGAGAATGTGTAGGAGGATATATTTTTCTCCGTTTTCCCTTAAACATGGAAACTAACATATAACCATACAATTGCCTCAAGGTCACAGTGACAGAGATAGAATGTAACTGTAGTTGGAAAATGGGCATGGTTTTTACTTTGTCACACAATTGTTTGTCTGGACCAAATGATACCTATCATTCTTCCTTCAATTTCAAAATGATAAGGAAGCCAAAGAGAGAGAGAGAGATCCAAGGTGGCCAAATAGGAACAGCTCTGGAAGGCAGTTCCCAGCAAGAATGCAGAAGGTGAGTGATCACCGCATTTCCAAATGAATTTTTACTGCCCACAGACCAGGAGATTCCCAGGTGGAAAAGTGCCACAAGTCTCCAGCATCACTGTTTCAGCCAGCGCAGTAGGTCTCCACACAAAAACTCAACACAAATCTGGGCAGCTGTTTCAACTGGTGCCTGGAACACCTGAGAGACAGAGTCACCCATTCAACTGAAAAAAAGGAGGCTGAAACAGGGAGCCAGGTGATCTGGCTCTCCCAGGTCCCACTCCCACAAAGACCAGCAATCTGAAAAGCTCTGGATTGAGAGTTCCACAGCAAACACAGCTGGACCCAGGACAATCCAGCACTGTGGGGGGAAGGGCGTATGCCATTCCAAGGCAGTCCACCACTATGAGGCAGTCCGCCATTAGTGAGGCAGTCCGCCACTACCGAGGCAGACCGCCACTACCGAGGCAGACCGCCACTACCAAGGCAGTTCTAACTATACCTCTATAAATAAAAACTGCAAGGAAGTTCATACAGTACCTGGGTAGAGCCCACAGCAGCTCAGCAATGCTTCTGCAGGCAGACTGTGACTAGGCTGCCTCCTCGCTGGGCAGGGCATCTCTGAAAAAAGGCAGCAGCACGTCAGGAACTTAGAAATAAAGCCCCACCTTCACAGGACAAAGCACTGTGGTAAAAAAGGCGGTTATGAGTTCCACTGTAGCAGACTTAAACATACCTGCCCAGCAGCTCTGAACAGAACAACAGAGCTCACAGCTCAGCAACTTAGCTCCTATAAGGGTCAGACTGTCTCTTCAAGCAGCTCCTCCATCCCCATATATCCAAAGAGACACCTCATAAAGGAGAGCTCAGGCTTGACATCTGGTGGGTATCCTTCTGGGACAAAGATAACTGAAGAAGAAACTGGCAGCTACCCTTACTGTTCTGCAGCCACCACAGGTGGTCCCCAGGCAAGCAGGGTCTGGAGTGGACTGCCAGCAGTCCTACAGCAGAGGGCCCTGACTGTTAGAAGGAAAACTAAAAAACAAAGAAATAACTTCATCAACAAAAAGGATGTCCACTCAGAGACCCTATCTGAAAATCACCAACTACAAAGACCACAGCTAGATAAATTCACAAAGATGGGAAGAAACCAGTGCAACAATGATGAAAACACCCAAAAGCAGAACGCCTCTCCTCCTCCAAGAGATCACAACTCCTCACCAGCAAGGGAACAAAGCTGGATGGAGAATGAGTCTGATGAACTGACAGAAACAGGCTTCAGAAAGTGGGTAATAACAAACTTCTCTGAGTTGAAAGAACATTTTCTAACCCAATGCAAAGAAACTATGAACTTTTAAAAAAGGGTTGATGAAATGCTAAAGAGAGTATACAGCTTAGAGAAGAACATAAAAGAATTGATGGAGCGGAAAAACACAACATGAGAACTTTGCAAAGCATACACAAGTTTCAATAGTCGAATTGACCAAGCAGAAGAAAGGATATGAGATTGAAGAGCAACTCAATGAAATAAAATGAGAAGGCAAGATTAGAGAAAAAACAGTAAAGAGAAATGAACAAAGCCTCCAAGAAATATGGGATTATGTGAAAAGACCTCATCTACGTTTGATAGGTGTACCTGAATGTGACGGAGAGAATGAATCCAAGCTGGAAAATATTCCTCAGGATATTACCAAGGAGAACTTCAGCAACATAGCAAAGCAGGCTAATATTCAAGTCCAGGAAATACAAGAGAACACCATGAAGATGTTCTTCAACAAAAGCAACCTCAAGGCACATAATCGTGAGGTTCACCAGGGTTGAAATGAAGGAAAAATGTTAAGGGCAGCCAGAGAGAAAGGTCGGGTTACCCACAAAGGGAAGCACATCAGACTCACAGAAGATCTCTCAGCAGAAACCCTACAAGCCAGAAGAGAGTAGGAGCCAATATTCAACATCCTTAAAGAAAAGAACTTTCAACCCAGAATTTCATATCCAGTGAAACTAAGCTTCCCAAGTGAAGGAGAAATAAAATCCTTTATGAACAAGGATTTCATCACCACCAGGCATGCCTTACAAGAGCTCCTGGAAGAAGCACTAAACATAGAAAGGAACAACCAGTACCAGCCACTCCAAAAACATACCAAATGGTAAAGACCATTGACACAGTGAAGAAACTGCATCAACTCATGGGCAAAACAAAAAGCCAGCATCAAAATGACAGGAACAAATTCACACATAACAATATTAACCTTAAATGTAAATGGGCTAAATGCCCCAATCAAAGACACAGACTGGCAAATTAGATAACAAGTCAAAACCCATCGGTGTGCTGTACCCAGGAAACCCATCTCACATGCAAGGATATACATTGGCTCAAAATAAAGGGATGGAGGAAGATTTACCAAGCAAACGGAGAGCAAAAAAAGCAGGAGTTGCAATCCTAGTCTCTGATAAAACAGACTTTAAACCAACAAAGATCAAAAGAGACAAAGAAGGGCATTACATCATAGTAAAGGATGAATGCATTAAGAAGAGCTAACGATCCTAAATATGTATGCACCCAATACAGGAGCACCCACGTGCATAAAGCAAGTTCTTAACGACCTACAAAGAGACTTAGACTCCCACACAGTAATAGTGGGAGACTTTAACCCTCCACTATCAATATTAGATAAACAAGACAGAAAATTAACAAGGATATCCAGGACTTGAACTCAGATCTGCACCAAGCAAACCTAATAGACATTTATAGAACTCTCCACCCCAAATCTAGAGAATATACATTCTTCTCGGCACCATATCACACCTACTCTAAAATTGACCACATAATTGGAAGTAAATCAACCCTCAGCAAATGCAAAAGAACGGAAATCATAACACTCTCTAGACCACAGTGCAATCAAATTAGAACTCAGGATTAAGAAACCAACTAGAACCGCACAACTCTATGGAAACTGAACAACTGGATCTTGAATGTTGACTGGATAAACAATAAAACGAAAGCAGAAATAAAGATGTTCTTCAACACTAACAAGAACGAAGACACAACGTACCAAATCTCTGGGACACATTTAAAGCAGTGTCTAGAAGGAAATTCATAGCAATAAATGCCCACATGAGAAGCAAGGAAAGATCTAAAATCGACACCCTATCATCAAAATTGAAAGAGCTAGAGGAGCAAGATCAAAAAACTCAAAAGCTAGCAGAAGACAAGAAATAACTAAGATCAGAGCAGAACTGAAGGAGATAGAGACACAAAAAACCCTTCAAAAAATTAATAAATCCAGGAGCTGATTTTTGGAAAGATTAGCAAAATAGACCACTAGCCAGACTAATAACAAAGAAAAGAGAGAAGAATCAAATATATGCAATAAAAAGATAAAGGGGGATATCACCACAAATTCCACAGAAATACAAACTACCGTCAGAGATGACTTCAAACAACCCTATGCACATAAACCAGTAAACCTGAAAGAAATGGATAAATTCCTGGACACTTGCACCCTTCCAAGCCTAAACCAGGAAGAAGGTGAAACCCTGAATAGACCAATAACAAGGACTGAGGTTGAGGCAGCAATTAATAGCCTACCAACCAAAAAAAGCCCAGGTCCAGAGGAGTTCACAGCTGAATTCTACCAGACATACAAAGAGGAGCTGTTACCACTCCTTCTGAAACTATTCCAAACAATACAAAAAGAGGAAATCCTTCCCCAAATCATTTTATGAGACCAACATCATCCTGATACCAAAACCTGGCAGAGACTCAACAAGAAAAAGAAAACTTCAGGCCAACATCCATGATGAACATAGATGCAAAAATCTTCAATAAAATACTGGCAAACCAATTGCAACAGCTCATCAAAAAGCCTATCCATCACAATCAAGTAGGCTTCATCCTGGGGATGCAAGGCTGGTTCAACATACGCAAGTGTATAAATGTAATCCATCACATAAACAGAACCAAAGACAAAAACCACATGATTATCTCAATAGATGCAGAGAAGGCCTTTGACAAAATTCAACAGCCCTTTATGCTAAAAACCTTCAATAAACTAGGTATCCATGGTACGTATTCAGAAAATAATAAAAGCTATTTATGACAAACCCACAGCCAATATCACACTGAACGGGCAAAAACTGGTAGCACTCCCTTTGAAATCTGGCACAAGACAAGGATGCCCTCTCTCACCATTCCTATTCAATATAGTATTGGAAGTTCTAGCCAGAGCAATCAGGCAAGAAAAAGAAATAAAGAGTATTCAATTAGGAAAGGAGGAAGTCAAATTGTCTCTATTTGCAGATGACATGATTGTACATTTAGAAGACCCCATCATCTCAGCCCAAAACCTCCTGAAACTAATAAGCAACTTCAGCAAAGTCTAGGATACAAAAATCAATGTGCAGAAATCACAAGCACTCCTATACACCAATAACAGACTTAAAGAGAGCCAAATCAAGAATCAATTGCCATTCACAATTGCTACAAAGAGAATAAAATACCTAGGAATACAATTAACAAAGGATGTAAAGGACCTCTTCAAGGAGAACTACAAACCACTGCTCAGTGAAATAAGAGAGGACACAGACAGATGGAAAAACATTCCATGCTCATGGTTAGGAAGAATCAATATTGTGAAAATGGCCATACTGCTCAAAGTAATTTATAGTTTCAATGCTATCCCCATCAAGCTACCTATGACTCTCTTCAAAGAACTGGAAAAAACCACCTTAAACTTCATATGGAACCAAAGAGAGTGTGCATAGCCAAGACATTTCTAAGCAAAAAGAACAAAGCTGGAGGCATCACGCTATCTGACTTCAAACTATACTACAAGGCTACAGTAATCAAAACAGAGATATAGACCAATGGAACAGAACAGAGGCCTCGGAGGCAATGCCACACATCTACAACCATCTGGTCTTTGACAAACCTGACAAAAACAAGCAATGGGGAAAGGATTCAGTTTAATAAATGGTGTTAGGAAAACTGGCTAGCCATGCACAGAAAGCAGAAACTGGACCCCTTCCTGACACCTTACACTAAAATTAACTCTAGATGGATTAAAGACTTAAACACAAGACCTAACACCATAAAAACCCTAGAAGAAAACCTAGGCAAAACCATTCAGGACATAGGCATAGGTGAGGACTTCATGACTAAAACACCAAAAGCATTGGCAACAAAAGCCAAAACAGACAAATGGGAGCTAATTAAACTCCAGAGCTTCTGTACAGCAAAAAAAAAAAACAATCATTAGAGTGAACCGGCAGCCAACAGAATGGGAAAAATTTTTGCAATCTACCCATTTGACAAAGGGCTAATATCCAGAATCTACAAAGAACTAAAACAGATTTTTAAGAAAAAAACAAACCCATTCAAAAGTGGGCAAAGGATATGAACAGACACTTTTCAAAAGAAGACATATATGAGGCCAAGAAACATGAAAAAATGATCATCGCTGGTCATTAGAGAAATGCAAATCAAAACCACATTGAGATACTATCTCACACCAGTTAGAATGGCAATCATTAAAAAATCTGGAGATAACAGATGCTGGAGAGGATGTAGAGAAATAGGAACACTTTTACACTACTGGTGGGAGTGTAAATTAGTCCAACCATTGTGGAAGACAGTGTGGCAATTCCTCCAGGACCTAGAAACAGAAATTCTATTTGACCCAGCAATCCCATTACATCCAAAGGATTATAAATCGTTCTATTATAAGGACACATGCACACGAATGTTCATTGCAGCACTGTTCACAATAGCAAAGACTTGGAACCAACCCAAATGCCCATCGATGATAGACTGGACAAGGAAAATGTGGCACATATACACCATGGAACACTATGCAGCCATAAAAAATGATGAATTCATGTCCTTTGTAGGGACGTGGATGAATCTGGAAACCATCATTCTCAGCAAACTGACACAAGAACAGAAAATCAAACACCACATGTTCTCACTCATAGGCAGATGTAGAACAATGAGAATACATGGATACAGGGAGGGGGAGCATCAAACACTGGGGTCTGTTGCGGGGGACTAGAGGAGGGACAGCAGGGTGTAGGGAGTTGGGGAGGGATAACATGGGGGAGAAATGCCAGGTATAGGTGACGGGGATGGAGGCAGCAAACCACATTGCCATGTATGTACCTATGCAACAATCCTGTATGTTCTGCACATGTACCCTAGAAGCTAAAGTGCAATAAAATATATTTTTTAAAAAAAGATAGGAAGCCTTGAATGTCTTCATTGATTCACAACAGTCCATGGGCAGGCCTAGAAAGCTGGTCACTTCACTCTGGAGGATTACTCAATTGTTGTTTATACATAGATATAAAACTATGTATGTGTCCTATTTCTACGTATCCTAGCCTCTTTGTCCCTACAGTAACAAGCCTCAGACATCTCTATCTGAGAGCAAGAATTAAAAGGTTAACAATACTCACTCTTGACAATGGTATGAGAGAATTTTTATTTTCATTCATCTTTGTTGAAAGCATAAATTGATTAACAGCTTTGTGTAGAGCAAATGGCAATAGGGGAACAAAACTTAAAGGTGTGTATCTTTTTCTTATAATTTATATTTTAAAGAATTTATCAGATACTATAGCTTCCAGTGATAGGGCAAATTAAAATAGCTGGGAGACACAATGAAGAAAATACTAGATCCTGCATAATTATAATATTTATTATATAGCTTGGAACACATAGAATAAGGAAAATCTCTGAAATTAAGTGAGCTAAAAACAGAAGGTGAGCAGAAAGCACATGAAAAGACAGGATTGTCTAATAATAAATACTGAAAACCACATTGAAAGGAGAATGGGAGATACTGGAACCTGACATTCCTGAGTGAAGTGTAGACCTCTGAATAAGTGATTAAAATGTTGAAGGTCACTAGCACACCATGACTCTCAGAATAAACAAACCCAATTCCTCTGTGGAATATAGAAAGACAAAGAAGGAAACAACTCAAAGTTCACATTCAAAGATCACACACTTCACCAACAAATGAACCATCATGAGTTAGCATGAGTAGGAATCAGCAACAACAAAGTCCCAACAGAATTAGGCTCATAGAGTTTCCTGAATCTAAAATTATCAAGTCCAGAATACATGAAAATTACAATGAAATGAAAAATCACCATGAATAAATAATGAATAGAATTATAAATTAAGTAATCAAGAAGAAACTATAAACTGTGTACAGATAATAAAACTTAATATGATGAAAATTATCATTGTTGAAATAAAATTAATGGATATGTTAAAGAGTGAACTCACAGAGAAATATACAAGTGAAATTAAATGAGAGCTCAGAAAGAAACCAAGTCAGCATATGAGAGTTTAGCATGTAGTGATGGAAACATAGAAAGACTTTATTTTACCCTCTTGACCAAAAGTCAGCAAACTATGGCCTGTGGGACAAATCTGGCTTACCACACCCATTAAATTATCTACTATCTATGGCTGTTTCTGCTCAACAAAGGCGGAGTTGAGTAGTTGTGATGGAGACTATGTGATCCTAAAAATTTAAAATATTTACTATCTGGTCCTTTATAGAAAAGCTTTTCTGACCCCTATTCTTGAAATGTTACTTTGCTATGTTTGCAACTCGAGGAAGATTGAAATCTTAAATATAATAATTATTTCCAAATTGATTAATAAAGCCAATGAAAATGCAATTAAAATCCTAACATATTATTTTGAGGAAGCTCACAAAAAAATCCAAAATTCATATGTAAGAAAAAGTGCCCAGGAATAGTCAGAAGAAACATGAAGGAGGAAGTGGAGGAGAAGGAGGGCAGTATGAGAAATTGCTTTACCAGATATCAAAAATTATTATAATGATATGAAAATTATGAAAATATGACATTGGCTCAGAAACAATCATAATAATTAGTAGTAGTCACGCCAATAGTAATACGTACCACTACACAGTAATGGTTTTAATCTTTACAACAGCTTTAACAGAATAGTATTCATTTTCTCCATTTAAAAAATTTAAAAACTGAATCACAAAGTTAAGTAATAAGCAAACTGACCAATGAAACAAATAGAGATAGAAGGAGACATTATGTTCTGTTTATGTAATGCTGTGTAAAAACATAATTGTCAAATTTAGTGGTTTGAATCAACAACAATAATTTATTCTCTCTTACAGGATCTCATTAAGTTGCAGTGAGATGGCAGCAAAAGTAGAGGTAATCTAAAACCTTTGGTGCCTGGGATGGGAAGACTCAAACAACTAGGGATGGGAATATTGGTGTTACCTTAGTTATTTCTCTCTATTTTTACATGGTTTCTTCTCTATGGTGCTTTTGGTGTAGCCGAGAATTCTTCCATGGTGTCTTAAGGCTCAAAAAGCATGTGCTCTGCGAGATAGCCAGACAAAGAAGCTGCATCACCTACTATGCCCTAGCCTAAGAAGTCATGCAGATACTCCTTTGCAGTCACTGGCATGACCATACTCAAGGGGAGGAACACAGACTTCAGCTCTTTATGGAAGAGTATCATGTAACGTAAAAAGAGCATATTATGTGGACTCTGTTCCTGTGGCCATTTTTGGGCCATACTCTGATGCATGTGGCAACAATATGTGTAAAGTGTCAGTGAAGATTAGTTGGGGAGAAGGCTGATCAATGTCATACATTGTACTGATAAAGTTGGCAGTATGTGAAAAAGAAAGAAATTGTATATTTATCTCACAAAACCCCAAATCAAATTTTGATTAATGACTTAAATGTGAAAGGCACAACCTGGAAGCATATAGAAGAGTTTTATGTCCTCAAAGTAAGGAAAACTTCTTTTTTGAGACACACAAAGTACTAACCGTAAAATAGAAGATTAGTAAATTTAATTATTTTAAAATATATATAAGAATATTCATAAAAAGACAAAATTAAAAAGTGGGAAGACAGGCTAAACATGGAGAGAAGATATTTGAAATACATAAAATAGACAAAATTTTGGTATCTAGAATATATAAAGAACTCTCACACATCAATAAGAAAAAAGACAGAAAACTGATCAGAAGCATGAACAACTATTTCAGAGAATGGTAAAACAATAGAAGCATAAACATATTAACAAGTATTCAACCTCATTAGGAATAAAGGAGATTCAAATTACTAGCAAAATGATATAGATCTTCAAAGTTGGCAAAAACTAGTAAATCTGATAAAATTAATTGTGATGATATCAAGATGTAGAACAACAATAATACTTCTAATACTATTCTTATGAAAGTTTAAATTTGCACAATTATTCCGGAAAACAATTTTGTAGTGTCTTGGAAATTTGAACATGCATATATTATGTGATCTTGCAATGAAGAAGAATAGACTAATAAATTGTAGGACAGTTACAAATTGCAATAATTTATAAGAGGAAAAATTAGTGAACCATAACTACAGACAACAACGTAGATAAAATCATTATAATATTGATGGAAAAAGCAAGTTCAGACTACATACAGCAAAATATAATGTTGATAAAGGTAAAAAACATGCAGATCAAATACACTATTTATGTGTTCAGGAATTAAAAAAAAAAAACCCTTTATAAAAGCAAAATCCAAAAATTCAGTAAACTGTAAGTGCCTTGCAGGCAGGGGAGGCAGAAGAATGAGAGAGGGATAGACTAGCACATGGAAATAACAAAGGAATCATAATGCCTTATTTCTTGAGTAGAATGATGGATTCATGCTTCTTCATTTTATTATTGGGCTTCATATTTTGCATATATGTTATAGTTATTTTAATCATATCAAATAAAACATGTTAAACATAATGATTAATACCAAGTATCTATTATACAAACGTTGCATAACTACGTAAAGACATCTGTCAAAAGATGTTCATTGCAGCATTATCTTTAATAGCAACAGACTGGAAACCACCTAAATGTTCATGTCCAAAGAGTAAATAAATAAACTGTGGTACATATAAAGTGAAATGCTTCGCATCCACTACAAAGAATGTGGGGACATTTGTGTGTTTTAACATAGAAGTTTATCGTTGTTGTGTTTACTGAAAAAAGGTTACAGGGAAGTTCTTTGCTATAATTCCATTTTTTGTGAGAAGAAATGTTATTTTATATATATATACATATATATATATATATGTATATATAGATAAAGATGTGTGTGTTTTTACACATATATGCTTTTAGCACTTTTCCAAGTGCTAAAAGATACACATTAAAATGTTATTGGCATTTGTTTCTTAAGAAGATGAATGAGGGAAAAAAAAGAATCTACTTTTAACTGTTTATATTTCTATATTGTTTGACTTAAAAATCATGTGCGATTTTGTTAAAAAATATTCAAATGAAAATTAAGCACAAATCTCCTCTTTCTGACTCACATTACCATAGCAGGTCTGCCAAAGTCAATAAATTTCCATTCTACTTTTTTTTCTAAGGTAATCCCGGCACTATCCACACTGTAATAAGGGAGCTCGCTGCTATGACCTGGCTGGCAGTGGACTTCAGTTATGATTTGGTGAGGCAAGTGTCTCAGAATCCTTTTGTGTATCAAGGCCATTGTCACACAATGTGCTCTATCTCAGAGATTGCCTGAATATCAGTAATAAATAAACATACATTCTTCTTGTCATGAGCAAAGTTTTCCTCAGGATGTTTTAAAGTTATTTTCTTACTTGTTGATGGCATTCCTCTTCTGTTCCCCTGTACCTTTTCCAAAAACACAAGATTGACTGAAGCCCCTAGAAATGCGGTCTTGCCAATATTCCAAAAGCAGTTATATGTTTCTAGCTACTGCATATGCTCCTATTTACCAGAACAGCTCTTCTCCCTTCCTCACACCTTTCCTATGAAACATTGTATCAATGGGCTCATAGAATATAAACATCTGGACCCAAGAAATTACATGGTTTGTTTACACAGGTGTTTTCCCTCATATTTTTCAATCTAATTACATTTTCCTTCTAAAGATTCTTGTCACAAAAGCTATTAATAGCACTTTTTCCCGATGGTGCTAATGGCCATTTCATATACAAAAGGAAGGTACCAGCAAGGCAGTGCCATGCTGACTTTCTGACTGCTGTAATTCTTGTCCATTATTACCCGAAAGCTTTCTTTCTCAGGCCTTTCTTCTCTCCCACCCCCATCAGCCCTTCAAAAGAGCCCTTTGCCTTGTAAAGTATAAAAGATTTTTTAAAATCTCTGCTGTGAATCAAAGCCTCAAACTGTCCACTTTCATTTCTTTAAACAGTATACTATGAATTTGGAAGAATTGCCACAATAGCAGTATAGAGTGAAGAGTATAAAACATCTCAAGCTGAGAGCATAGCAAAGTTTTTTTTCTTTGCTTCGAAAACTGAGACACACCCACACACATTTATATATGTATATACATATATCCACATTTGCCAAGTTGTAAAATTTAAAACAAAAATTGGAGAAGGTAATAGTTGTGAATCATTTGTGATTTAAAGAGACGAAAACGTCACAAGCAATATAGAATTTAAATGAGACATGAAGAAAAGTGTGACTTAACTAAAGAATAGAGCAAATAACTGGTTAAATAAATAGACTTCACCAATAAATTTAAGCATGAGTTGTTCAGACATTCTGTTGCAGGGGAAGACACATCTGCAGCTTAAACTTCCTCTGATATGTTTGGTAAAATAATCCTCACTAACAAGTTTCAGTCTTGTCTGAGGGAGCTTTTTCCTCCTCCTCTTCCCCGTCTCTCCCATTCTCTCTACTAATTCTGTTCATTCCATTGTCTACACCCTAGAAATTTACTTTGCCTATTACAATTGCCAAAGTAATTCCACAGTTGCTTACCTGAAAGGTCTCTGGTCCTGACTTTCCATATTTGGCTTCTCCCTGACTCTCCTCACCTTTCTCAGGCTACATGCTCTGCTTTCTCCTCTCCGTTTCTATTGATGATTGTTTCGGGTTACAAGGAATATGAAAAATAAATAATCTATATTTGAAAATTATATCTTTGACTTAAGATGACAAGGCTGTCCTTGGAGAAAGAAAAAAAAATGGTGGCTACACGTCTAGTTGCTAAGCTTTATCCAAACTAGGGCCAAGGGCAGGCTTTCTGCTTATGGAATTTAGTGCCAGTAGGAGTTTGGACAAAATGTTTTGGCTGCCATCCTTCAGTAGCACCAAGCTGTGTTATCTTTTGTGCCAGGCTCCTGTGATTAGGACCACAGGAGACTGTGACTTTGACGCACATGCAGAACAAAGCATAATAAGACTTTAGAAATTGAAATATGAGAGATGCATTTTTTGTCTACTAGTTTCTACTGGGAAGGAACATTTCTATTAGAGACTTCCTCCTTACAAGATGAAAGCAAAAAAGATACCTAAGAAAATAGTTTAAAATTTAAATGGTTATTGACCAAAATATATCCATTCCCTGAGAAATCTGTTTCTTACAGGTTAAAGTGTCTGATTCATCTATGGTTGCTTGAGAATTGCCAGTTGAAAAGCATCAAATTTCCCACAGTGCTAGCTCTTGCTTTAATGGTACTCAGTAACAGTTTAATAATGAACTGTTTGTGGATGTGGTAGTTAAATTTTTCCCTATTTTGTCAGTCATCTTCAAAGTAAAAATTCCATGGGTTCATAAATATTAGAATCATTGTTAGGAATAGAGCACTATCTGTTATAATCCCCCAAAAGGAGACCTATACCACCTGATAGAGAGCTACAATTGTTTCTTGGAGAAATAAGGCTTAGTTCTCTTAGCCAATTTGCTTCTATCAGAAAGTAACAATATTCAAAACATGCAAACCAATGAGGTATTTGAACTATAAGAGAATTCTAATCTCAGCAGGGCAATGTAAATCTATACTCTGTGTAGTTTTACAGTCTGGGAAACAAACTGGGCAACATTGAAAACTTTTACACTTGGCCTCTATGAACTTGGTTTCTTGTAACTGGATAAGGAAAACATGATCTTCCTTATAGTGAATTTAACTAAGGCATTTCTGTATAATTTCAAAACCACAGGCTAGGCTAGTCAGCTCAATCAAACATCTAGTAATCTCAGTGATTTAAAAAAAATCCCAAGAAATAAGATACTTGTTGGGTTTTTTTTTTTTTTTTTTTTTTTTTTTTTTGTAATCCAAAAACCATTTGACAGATTTTATTTTTCTTTTTGCCAGTTGAATTGCCATTGTGTAAAGGGAGCCTAAGGCCATGATTCCGAATCCTGCTTGTATAACAATTCAAGTTGTCTCCAAGAATGTCAGAGGCTGTCAAAAATTCTCAAAACAAAATTACCTTTAATTCATTTCAAATCACAAAAAATATGCTACAGATATTGAAAGTCGTGAACTCAAATACTTAAAGTGTCACAATTTCAAATCAGATTAGAAATAAATGATCCAGCCCAATACTCTTACAGAGCTATTTTTCTCTCTAAATTTTCAATAATGTGGCTTATTAAATGGGGTTTTCAGGAATGGTGGTGAAACATGGTGATTTTTAGCATGGTGAGGTTTTTAAAAATCATTTGCTTGTTACATTGTTATTGTTTTTTGATGATGCTTCAGAAAGTGTCCATTAATTGCTTGTTGGGGATTTGAAAATAATTCTAGCTAGCAGTTATGTTTCTAGGTGTAGTTAGGGAGGTTTTTGTGGAGAAAACAACTGTGTCAGGATACTTTTGCTGACAAGTCACAGAGACCAGTCTCAAGTTGGCTTAAGTGATTAATAATAATGATGGTAATGGTAATGCTGATGGTAAGAATCCATTTTAAAGCATTTTGACTCATAAAACTGTAATGTCCAAGAGTATCTAGGAACAAGAAGGGATAAATCCAAGAGCTTAAACCTTTTCATCAAGACATGATTTTTCTAATCACTTGGCTCAGCTTTTATCTGTACTTGCTTTACATGCTTGCACTGTTGTGTCTTTTATCTATGCAGGCAGACTCCCCCATGCCGTGGCTACAGCCCCAGCGCTATTATCAACAAGCTAGCAACCCTAACATAAAGAAGTGGCTCAATAAAAATCCTAGAGCTCATTCTTATTTGCTCTGGGTCATGTTCATGTAGGTGAACAAACATTTGTGAGGATGATCAGATCTGGGTCATGCTCCTACTTTTGAGATCAAGGGCTCCACTTTAATCACATGGATTAGAAGAACTGAAAGGTGATGGTCCCTCACAGGAAAATGAGAGCAGTGCTTAAAGAAAGATGCCTGAATAAAGATGCTTGCCTGGAAAAAAGGTATTTACTTCAGCAATACACCATGCATATTCCATGTACATGTTGATAGTCCTTTATGTCCATGTGAAAGTATATTATAAAATGCAAAGAGAATAATCTTAAATATTTGTCAAACAACTACAACATGCCAGGCACTGGGTTTGTCTAATTTTCCTTCCAAAAATTATAAAGAATACGAGAGGAAGCTGGGGCTTTGTTGAAGCTTGGGAACCCTAGGCAGACAAGAGTGGGAGAACGAAGCTGCAAACATTCCGGAGGCAAAGATAGATGGAGCAGAGAAGGGCATGTTATGGGAACCAAGCCAGTTAAGGCAATGTTAGACATTCTTACATAGGCTGTCTGTAATCTTCAAAACAAACCAAGGTAGACTACATCAGCCCCATTAGGAGTGAAGAAAGGAGATGAAACAAGGACCTCTCTTAGGGGCCTGATACCCCCTCCTTACTCATGGAAATAACAATAAATATGAGTCTCTTCAAGGAAAAATTCTAGGCACCTAGTTAGCCTTAAGAGTAAATGATCAACCTAATAAGAAGATACCAATAACGTAAACAATAGTATCCCAAGCAAACTAGAGTCACAAAGTGTTTTGGTTCCCTATACAAACTAAAAAGTAACATCGTAACATGTGTTCTTGATTTGTTTTTCAGAAACCTGGATCCTCACCAGATGGAAAATACTGACCACTATCATGTAGCCCTAAGATAAGAGAAGGAGCTGAGGACTGAACAGTGACTGAAGCACTTTTTTTCAATATCTTCTTGCAGGGCCTGGAGAATCATGCCTACAGGCCAGGCCAAACGTTAACATTACTTTCTTCTAACCCCCAAGTTTTTACACAAAGCCTTGCTTCTTTAACAAACTGCAAAGCATAGAGTCTCTGAATCCACCTATAACCTGTAAGCTCCCACTTCAAGATATCTCACCTTTGTGAGACAAACCAATGTATAACCTCTATGTATTAATTTATAATTTTGCCTCTAACTTCTGCTTTCCTGAAATGTACCCCTGCCTTTTAAAGCCTTTGCTTGTAAGACATCAGGGAGTTTGGGTATTAAGCATTAGCTTCCCAATTTTTCTTGCTTGTTGTGTTGCAATAAATATCACACTTTCTCTGACTGCAAATCCTGGTGTCAGTGTTTAGCTTTTTTGCATACTGGGTAGATAGACCCAAGTTTGGTTCAGTAGCAGAAACAAAGGCTCAGAGGAGCTAAATTATTTGCCTATAAACACGTAACTAGTTAGGAAGAGTCTAAGTCAGGATTTGAACTCAGGTCTGTATAGCCTGGAAGCCTGTGTATACTATTTTCACTGCATTATTGAGCACTCCTTATTTATATTGTGCTTGCCCATATACAATTTTATGTAAATGACAAACTATTATACTTTGATACTAAGAAGTTAGGATGGCTTGAATGTAATCTAGAAAGAAGAAGGACTGCATTAACACTTGTAATCTGACAGTAGTAAAAGCAGTATTCTATGTGGGAAGCACAACAGAGTGAATTATCTCTCTCATTTGACAAGACTGTTGACAACACTAATCACATTCACATCTCAGAACATCCTTGATCTCATCATTCCATCTTTTAAGATAACTGTATCCTGGGAATTAAATATTACGCTCATCATTGATGCTGCCTATAATGTGAATAGAAAGCATTACATTAGCTTTTAAAACCATTTTTGGCAATGCTCCTTTTCCATAGAAGTTAATGCTTAAGATATTTCATTGAACAAATCACAATCAACCACAGAAATACTGAACAAACCCATTGAAACTAGTCAACTTCATCATGCAGAAAATCATACATTATTTATAAAGAAAATCTGGGAGTTATTCCAGAGAACATACCAAAAAGTACAGATAGGGCTTTTCAAATATTCTAAACTTGAAATGATTATTCTAATACATTAACAATTTATTTGCTAACGACTTTATAGTGCATGCAGTAGTTTTTCTTTCTTTTCTTTAAGTATCAAGTGAATCTTTCATTACAGTCATTTATATTATGAAATCGGTCTTTCCATACTTGAAAGTTTACATTTTAGAGGGCAGCATTGGACAGCTTCCTGTGCTTGAAGTTTGTCAGCATTTTCATTATCAGCATTTCTTTTTTTCCCTCTGAGCTATTTCACAACCATTCGAAATTGTATCTGGCTAAAACTTGGCATCAGATTGCCAGCTTAGAAAGAATTCTGTCTCAAAGAAAATCCCAATGTCAGTCTAATGAGCTGAGTTGTATATTTAGCACAGTCATTTTTAAGTAACTCTAACCACTATTTTTAAATTCAGCTATAACTAAAACATTGAGATAATTATGATACACAAGCCATTGTAGATGAGAAGACTATTAGCACATCAATTTTCTTATTAATTTTCTCAACTCTGCCCAGGAATTTTGGAACCATTGTCTTTGTTCTAAGATGAAATAGATTCATGTCAGCAAAGTTGTGCAAAAGCATTTTTCTTTTTTAGTTGTTATTTGGTGTAACTCACCTAGCTGAGTGTTTGGTAAAGTGTTACAGTTTAGCTTAAAACTTTTTGTTTGAACATTGACTCAGGCTGTCTTCCCACAGTTAAAGAGGGACAGAATCGATGCATTGTAGGCGTCCTCTGCTGCTTGGTGTGATAAACACTGTCTAACAAGTCTGGAAAAATCCATTTTGATGCTACTTCCCCAATTAGACCTGTTAAATGGTCTTTGAATGACTGAATTTGGTTTTGGTTTCACACCCAGATACATTGTTAAGCTAATGTTTTAAAGTAGAGTAAACTAAAGTACCATTAACATTAATTTCTAAGAAGTGCCTTTTTTAAATCAGGTCTGATTATAAGCAAATGAAATTCTAATTGTTTTTTTTTTTGAGATTCAGTGTAACTTGATTACCCTCTACTCAGTAATTTTTGGAAGTTCTGTTCAGTCTGAACAGTTGCAGATGACTTGTATGTGTATAAGAAAGCTGTGTCATTAGCATATGTTCTGAGAACACCTTTGAATATGTGCGCATATTTGGAAGCTCCTGAGGAAAAATGTCACATTCATTCAAAAACTATTTACTGAGGCTCTTTGTTACCTTGTGCAAGGTTCTGAGGTAGTTCTCTGAAAGATGTAAAGTGATAAGACAGCACACACATTCAAGGCACCTGTTATCTACTATGAGAAATAACATCTACAAAAAATCTTGAAAAGTAAGGCAATATAGGATATCGGTTCAACAGAAAGAGATTGTAATCCCTGAGAAAAGCTGAGGTCTGTAATTTCTGCTTTATTTTTAAAATATACAAGGTGAATATACTTACTATTTGAGGTACACCAATCCAAACTCTGGTTTTTGGTACTATTTGATGAACCCTGATTAATCAAGTTGCTGTATGCTGACATAATTTATTGGATCAGGTGAAACTGCTTCATAAATTTGGCAATTGTCAATCCTTCTGCAAGCTTGGTCAATAAATTCTTATAGCATTCTTTTCTCAATTAGCCTCGTTATAACTAAGGCCATGTAGAAGCTATTAAACTATTGCCACCATTATTTTATTGATGTTCCAATTTGTATTTTCCAAATGACTATTCTACTTAAATCTAAACTAGTGCCTTTTCAACCCTAGATCCTTCAGAGCATTTGCTATTTTGTATAAGTACAGATAACCTACTTGTATTAGTCCATTCTGATGCTGCTATAAGGACATACCTGAGACTGGGTAATTTATAAAGGAAAGACGTTAACTGACTCACAGTTCCACGTGGCCATGAAGGCCTCAGGAAACTTACAATCATGGAGGAAGGGGAAGCAAGCATGTCTTCTTCACTTGGCAGCAGGAAGGAGAACCTGTGCCCAATGAAGGTTTAAGCCTCTTATAAAACCATCAGATCTTGTGAGAACTCACTATCACAAGAACAGAATGGGGGGACGACCCCCCATGATTCAATTATCTCCATCTGTCCCTCCCACTGTGCATGGGGATTATGGGAACTACAATTCAAGATGAGATTTGGGTGGACAGAAAACCAAACCGTATCATTCCACTCCTGGCCACTCCCAAATCTCATGTCCTCACATCTCAAAACACAATCATGCCCTTCCAACAGTCCCCCAGAGTCGTAACTCATTCCAGCATTAACACAAAACTCCAAGTCCAAAGTCTCCTTTGACACAAGGCAAGTATTTTCCACCTATGAGGCTGCAAAATCAAAAGCAAGTCAGTTACTTTCTAGATACAATGGGAATTCAGCCACTAGGTAAATACACCTGTTCTAAATGGGAGAAACTGGCCAAAAACAAAAGGGCTGCAGGCCATGTGCAAGTCCAAAATCCAATAGGGCAGTCACTGAACATTAAAGTTCCAAACTTATCTCCTTTGACTGCATGTCTTACATCCAAGTCATGCTGGTGCTAGAGGTGGGCTCCCATAGCCTTGGACAGCTCCACCCCTGTGGCTTTGCAGGATACTGCCCTCCTCTTGGCTGCTTACATTGACTGACATTGAGTGTCTGCAGCCTTTGCACATGGTGCAAGCTGTGAGTGGATCTATCATTCTGAGGTCTGAAGGACGGTGGCCCTCTTCTCACAATTTCACTGGGCAGTGACTCAGTGGAGACTCCACACTTCCCTTATGCCCTGCCTTAGCAGAGGTTCTTGATGGCCATACCTGCAGCAAAATTTTGCCTGGACAAACAGGTATTTCCATACATCCCCTGAAAACTAGGCAGATGTTTCCAAACCTCAATACTTGACTCCCATATACCCACAGCCTCAAAACCACGTAGAAACTGCCAAGGTTTTGGGCCTGCACCCTCTGAAGCCACGGCCTGAGCTGTACCTTGACCCCTTTTAGCTATGGCTGGAGTGGCTGGGATGCAGGGCACCAAGTCCTGAGGCTGCACACAGCAGAGGGGCCTTGGGCCCCACCCAGGAAATCATTTTTCCCTCCTGGGCCTCCTGGCTTGTGATGGGAGGAGCCACTGCAAAGGTCTCTGACATGTCCTGGAGACATTTTCCCATTGTCTTTGTGATTAACATTCAGCTCCTTGCTGCTAATGCAAATATATGCAGCAGGTTTGCATTTCTCCCCAGAAAACGTTTTTTTCTTTTATATTGCATTGTTAGGCTGCAAATTCTTCAAACTTTTATACTCTGCTTCCTCTTGAATACTTTGCTGCTTAGAAATGTTTACAACCAGATACCTTGAATCATCTCTCTCACGTTAAAAGTTCCACAGATCTCTAGGGCAGGGGCAAAATGCTGCCGGTCTCTTGCTAAAGCTAACAAGAATCACCTTTGCTCCAGTTCCTAACAAGTTCCCAATCTCCATCTGAGATCACCTCAGCCTGGACTTCATCGTCCATATCACTATCAGCATTTTGGTCAAAGCCATTCAACAAGTCTCTAGGAAGTTCCAAACTTTCCCACAGCTTCCTGTCTTTTGAGCCCTCCAAGTTTCTAGGAAGTTCCAAACTTCCCCACATTTTCCTGTCTTCTTCTGAGCCCTCCAAACTGTTCTAAGCTCTGCCAGTTACCCAGTTTCAATGTTGCTTCCACATTTTGAGGTATCTTTACAGCAGCACCCCAGTATGTGGTACCAGTTTACAGTATTAGTCCCATTCTCACACTGCTATAATGACATATCCAAAACTGGGTAATTTATAAAGGAAAGAGGTTTAATTGACTCACAGTTCCACTTGGCTCGGGAGGTCTCAGGAAACACTGCCATCATGGCAGAAGACAAAGCAAACACATCCTTCTTTACACGCTGGCAGGAAGGAGAAGAATCAGTATCCACTGAAGGGGGAAGCGTCTTATACAGCCATCAGATCTCGTGAGAACTCACTCACTCTCATAAGAACAGAATGGGAGAAACTGCCTCCGTGATTCAATTAACTTCACCTGGCCACTTCTACAACATGTGGTGATTATCAGAACTACAATTCAAGTATCACTTCTCGGCCTTTTGGCTAAGATCAAGTGTAGAATTACAATTCAAGATGAGATTCGAGTGAGGACACAGCCAAACCATATCACTACTTGTGTGAAAGAAAAAGAAGGAAAACTAGATGGTTGAAAAGCATGAAGTTTTAACAAGAATAGCTTTTATGGTGTTTACATAAAGCACAATAAAATAACGTCACTTGACAGGTGTTTCTCTCTCTTCTGCTAAGAAAGTAATGTTTTCAACTTAAGATTATTCCTCTGGATGTAATCTTGTACCCCGGCTAATGACATGTATTCCTATTGAATATATACTAATTCATAAACTACCACATAATTTCTAGAGATAGAATCACCTTAATCAATGGCTACACATAATAAAATAAATGTAATGACACTATTTATTAGAGTTCAAGTGATGTGATGAACGTTTATTTAACTTCTTCAAAGAATTACATGATTCAAGAAGAATAAAGAATCAGAATATGAATATGTACAATTTTGACTACCTACAGAAACTACTTGAAGATCAAGAGAGAATTAAACAAATTTGCTCTACTTACATTTTCCTGTGCAGTTTAAAATGTCCCCATGTTTTTTGTTCTTACAAATTTCTTGGTATACTACACTCAGTTTTTTCCAACTACTTCACTGTAATCACTAATAATCAGGGCATAAAATCATGATATATTGCTTTATATGCACTGATTTTTTTGTCAAAATTATTTTGTAAGAGTGTACTAAGTTATTACTCATGATTTAGGTAATAATGAACTTACTCCTCTGATGAGTAACCAATCATTTTTGATAAAGCATTTAATTTTATATAATCCTTTCCGATATCATTTTGAAAATTTCTTAGAAATATGAAATTTCTCCCTTTCAAACTGGAGTACGCAGGAGCAGGTGAGAGTACTTGTATGAAGAATCAGTTTTACTTAGTAATAAATATTTTTAGTTATAACAAGCATCAATATAATATAAAGTGAAATGCCAAAGTCAAATGATTGTTTAGATAAAACATATGACTTAAAAGAAATCTTCACCCTACAACATCTCCTAAGTCACCTGACTCCGTGTTTCCCCTCACTCTGTGGGATGTATTATCATCTGGTTTTTATAAGTGTACTTTGATGGAAGCAAACTGAGAAGCAGGAAAAAATTACAACTTGGGGCACACAAAAAAATCCAAATTTATAGTGTAACCTTGACTCACTGATATGCTCAACCCAGAAATAGTCTCTTTTTCTATTAAAAAAAAATCTAAATGTGGTCACAATGTAGTCCTGGGTTAATGATCATAGCATTTCTTGTTGAGGCTATATGCAGCAGGTACAGAAACAGAAAGCCTGCTCTATTCGCACAAGGCCATGAAAGAGAAAGGTTACTGTACCTCTTCCCCCTGTTCACAGTGATCAAGTAAGGAGTTGAAACACCTGGAGACAGGAACAGGGCAGAGCTTTCTGGTTGAACAGGATTCATAGAGAAGCTTGTTCCTAAGCTTTAAGATCACAAAATAAATATAAATACTGACTGTGCTCGCTGTCTTTAACTACCTTCAGGCTAGAAGATATTCCTAATTTAGATCTGTGACTAAAAAGGCATTTATTATCTCATGTAATTGTAACAGAGACACTACACATGAAGTACTCATACATGAGTTTACAGATGAGAAAACATTCTTATGAATCTTAAATAACTTGCTTATGATCACACAGAGTTCTTTTCCTTCTACCATTCGGATTTTCTTTTTCTTGACTTCTCCTTATTGTTTGAGAATATTCCCTGTGTTGTCCATTATAAGACCTTACACCTCTCTACCTGATAGTTTAGAAATTTGAACTGTGAGACAATTTTCAGGTTCCTTGTTTTAAATACAAAAACTTTCCACTCCTTCTCTTACAAGGGACTAAGTCACTTCCTTTTGTGCTAAAAAGCTGTTAGGAATTTAACTCATGACTGTTAGGTCTTAGAATGGAACCACCAACTCAGTCTGCTATTAATCTGAATATATTAATTATTTTTGATTATAACAATTGAATTTGCAAAAGTTACAACACTGAAATTAATTATAAGTAATGGCACTGTTGCTTTTCTACATGAAATTTTTTACTGCTTCATTAAATACCTATGTGACAAGAAAGCTAAAATATGGCTCCTAATTTCTAATGTAGATATGTTTCCAATTTTTGGAAAAGGAATGGATTCCATGTTTAGGAAAGATCAAATAAACATATATAACAATTGCGGTAGAATGTCTTGTGAAATATAAATTCTGCTGGATATGAGACTAGTGTATCCTTTCTCCATAATAACTGGCTATTTTTCAAGTAGGTTAATTGTTGTTCAGTAGCCTGATATGTGTGTGTGTGTGTGTGTGTGTGTGTGTGTGTATGTATACATATATAATTAGTCATTCAAATTTATTTCTGTCATCTCATAATGGCATAAAAATCAAATCATACAAAATATGAATTAGTATTCTAGAGTTTTGATGCATTGCTGTTGAATGCTTTACATTCAGAATAACTCTCTTTATGTTCAAAGAAAACATTTAGGCAGCAAATAGAAAATGTGTGTGCCAGGGATCTATAGGTGCATAAATTGCAATAATAACTTACAGTAAAAAGAATCAATGACACAATGTTGGGATGTAAACTTTTTGTTGTTGTTGTTGCTGTTATTGTTCAGACGGGGTCTCACTCTGTCTAAATTGTGCAATCTCAGCTCACTGCAACTTCTGCCTCCTGGGCTCAGGCAATCCTACCACCTCAGCCAGCTGCATAGCTGGGACTACAGGTGCCTGCCACCATATCCCATTATTTTTTTTTTTGAAGAGACAAGGTTTCTCCATGTTGCCCAGGCCTGTCTGAAACTCCTGAGCTTAAGCAATCTATCTGCCTTGGCCTCCCAAAGTGCTGGGATTACAGGTGTGAGCCACCGCACCTGGCCCAAGAGAGGGATCTTTTAACGCCCAGTAGTCTGGCCTAAGTTATCTGGCTGCTTCCCAAAGACAGCTTGACAGATGACACTGCACAAGCATTTGGAAAGCTTTCTTCTTTATAATAGTTACATTTGTTTCTAAATTTTCTCAGGAAAACATACACACCTAAATATAAAAGATAAAAAAAATAGTTAATTCCAGTTCAGCTAAAGTTTGTAAAAGTCTTCCTTTGATTTACTTTTTAATAATTGGGATAGTGAACTGATATATAATGTTAATAGGAGAAGAGAAAAATAGTTGGGAATTCATGCCCTAATAAAACTCATGTCTTAGGTTAAGAGTTTTGTTACCATTTATTGAACATTTTTAAAATATATTTATTTCAAAATTATAATATGCAAATTAGCAAAAAAGGGAAAAAAATAATCTCATCTTTTGAGGTAAATGATGCATTAACATATTAATCTGTAGGCTTTCAAGGACTTTTTTGCATTTATTACATAAATGAGAGCACATTTTCCATATTGCTTTCTTCACTTCATCATGAGTCGTAAAGATCATTTAGTTCATTAAATACTTTTCTACTGAATCACTTTTAATAACTGCATGGTATCCCATCCCATCTTTTATATATCCTCAAAAATATCTAACCAAACTCTTGTTTTAGGGCATTTAGGATATTTCTCATTTTTCACTGATACAGCAATACTGCAATAAAGATTCCATTATATATATTTTTGATCATCTGTTTATTTTTAAGTTAAATTTTTGTGAGTAGATGTTCAAAGAATATGAATATCCTTAAGATGTTTGGTACATATTTCTAGACTTCTCTCTTCAAAGAGTTTATGAAATAAAGTTCTTACCAGTCATGTGTGATAGTGTCTATTTCATCTTATGCTCCCCAATATTAGAATGCTACATTTAAAATGGCATTAGTTATCTTAGGTATCTATTCACTGGGGCCAGGTATGTGATATATACCCCTAAAACAAACCATTAATCAAGTAAATATGCAAAACGAAGTAAAAAACAACATGGAACAGCATATAGAAAGTTGCAAGACAAGCGGCCCAGGACAGCTTCGAATGCAGCCCAACACAAATTTGTAAGCTTTCTTAAAACATTATGTGAATTTTTTTGCATTTTATTTAAATTTTAGCTCATCTGCTATCATTAGTGTTAGTTTATTTTATATGTGACCCAAGACAGTTCTTTTCCTCCAATGTGACCCAGGGCAGCCAAAAGTTGTACAGCCCTGTTGTAAGGAGTAGTTGAGTTCAATCCAATTCTGCTCAAAGCTTTTGAGTTAAGGTAAGAATGGACATATAAATGACCTATTCCAAAATGCATGGAATGCAGGGATTGTCTACTGTGAAGATTTCTGCTTTTGCATTATTTGTGAGTTTTTTTGCTTTTGTTTTTGTTTTTGTCTGCAGAGTACCTAACATACTTAAATATCCTTGAGGGGACTATTGTCACTTTTATCTTTTTAAATACTTTATGTTAACAACAACATTCTAATAAGATTGATTTTACCAAAGAAATAAAGGATCCAAAGTCTTATTTTAGGATTACATCCTATACTTTATTGTGAATCATTTAGAACTTGACATAAATCTTAACTAATGCCTAAGTATGGCTGTTGATAATAGGTTTAGTGTCCCCCAAAATTCATGTCTACCCAGAACCTCACAATGTTATCCTATTTGGAAATATGGTTTTTGTAGATGTGATTACTTAAGGATCTCTAGGTGAAAGCATTTGAGATTTAAAGTGGGCCCTAACTCAATTGCTGGTATAAACTTATGAGTGGGGAGGGCTATGAGGCACAGAAGAGAAGGCCATATGAAGACGGAGGGAGATGTTGAATGATGTGTCTACAAGACAAGAAATGCCAAGAACTGCCTGCAGCTATTGAATGCTAGGACAGAGGCATGGGTGGTTTCTCTCTCAAAGCTTCCAAAAGGAACCACCCTGGCTAACACCTTGATTTTTAGACTTCTGGCTTCCTGAACTACAGTAGGATAAATTTCTGTTATTTTAAGCCACTCAGTTCATGGCATGTTGTTATAGCAGCTACATAAAAATTATATATTTAGTAACTATTTAATTCAATACTTTCAATAATTAATTTGAGTTAAATCCCCCTTGTCTTTTTCTACAAGTTTTTCATCTTCTCCATTGGTCTATTGCTTGAGAACACTCTACATTGACCAGCAATAGATGTTAGCGGCACTTTACCCTTCTCTGCTGTCAATGAATATTTGGGACTGTGAACATTTGAACTGTCTCAGCTTTCACACTGAAATCTATATGCTGTATTTCACACAAAACAACATAAATCAAAATGAAAAAAGAAAGGAAAATCAACTGTACTTTCACAGTGAAATTACAGAAAGATGTGTCTTCTGTCCATTTTGGCATATCTCCAAGTTGAACCCTTTTTCTCCTTGTTCCTCTTTTCAATTTCACCAATTGCATGAAAGAACAAAAGCATACCAGTGTCCCCGGTGTTTACCTAGGGTTAAGTATAAAGCTGAGCTCTGGCGTAATTAGCTAAATATATATGGTAATACCTAAAGGTGAGAAGTATTTTTATTGGAGGAACTGAAGGAGAATTTCATCTTAATTAGTTTTGTTTTATAGTCAAGCAAAACTGTAATGTAATTTTCTCTCTATCTTTACACTTACCTTATTGCAAATCATCGTATTTGCTGTTTGAATCTTTCCATGATATAAGTCCCACATCAGCACTCAGATCATGCTAATGCTGTGAAATGATTATAAAATGTAGCTTCTTAAAGACAGCTAGACTCTTCAAAGTCCTTGGTATCTAAAGTATCTTCTTCAGTCAACAATCAAGTTTTTAATTTAAAACCTTATGTTTCATTACCTTTCATCTACATTACTAATAAATAAGAAGACCCTTCATCACAAGACACTAACAATTGGAAAGACTGCTACTGTGGTGTATTAGTAGTCTCTTGCGGTCTAGCAAATTACCCCAATATACAGTGGCTTATAATTATCTCACATTTTCTGTGGGTTAGGAATCCAGGTCTGCCTTAGTTGTATGTCTCTCAATCAAGGTCTCTCACAAGGATACAATCAAGTTATCAGCAGGGGCTGCAGTCATCTTACAGTTCTAATGGGTGAGAATTTACTTCCAACTATACTCACAAACCTGTTGGAAGGCTGCCGGTCTTCACTGACTGTTAAATGGCTATACTAATTCCATGTCACATGGTAATCATCATAGGGCAGCTCAAAACATGGCAACTGTCTTCTCCCACAGTGAGTGGACAGTCAGAAAGTAAGAAAGTGCTCCGAAGGATACAATCTGTTGGTACCCTATGCTCAAAAGTAACATCCCATCACTTTTTCTATATTCTGTTGTGTAAAATGAATCACTAGTTCTGACCCACACTTGGTGGGGTGGGAGATGACACAAAGGTGTGAATATCTGGAGACAGGGCTCAGTGGAGGCCATTTTAGAGGCTGTCTGCTACATATGGCTAAAATGTCACTGGATAAAAGAGCTGCAGGCCCTCTCTAGAGCCATTATATGGGTACATACAAATTTATGAGTATTTTAGGTGCCTCCATCCTACAATTATTAAAAACATTGTGATTTGGTCAAATTTAGGACTTCAAAACTAAGTATACATATTTCTAAATTTGATTTGTTCTCTTAGTGTAGGACATTTTAAATGGTCTCTCTGAGACTTTTGAATAAATAAAGCCTGAGTCTTGAGGAGTTTCTGATTGCCAGATATTTTATTATACACTAGAAAAAATGGGACTTCCTCTGCCCTGTAAGGACACCACTTCGTAAGGAGAGCTCTTTCAGACTTTGCAGATACCAGTGAGGTCAATGAAAAGAGTGTGCGAATCATCCTGACCTAAGGCTTAATTAGCAGAGAAAAGCAAAGTTAAGAGATTCATTATTCCTTTTTTGGTCCAAACCTTAGTTTTCATGGCAAAAAAAATCATGAATACAGTCTCTAGAGTTTTTATAATTTTGTGTACCCTTCTGGGTCAGGTGCTCAGCCAACTTGACAGGGCATAACATTTCCACAGAGATTTTTAAATGCATTTCACATTATTCATCTCATGCGGTGGAACATGCATGACTTTTCAATCACTCATAATACTGTAACATCAGCTCTGAAAATACAGTTCATACAGATGCACTCCGAAGTCTAAATTCGGCCTACTGTATATACTATAGCGTCTCCTTCCTGAGGCTAAAGACAACCAATATCATCACTCTTGCATAGCTGTTATATTACATTTCAGATGAGTAATTTCAAGCCCCATTGCATGAGTATCCTACCTTGTTAACCTGTATCTTAATGCTGATCTTAGGTTTAATTGGCTGGCTTATAATTTGCTAAATTTTGCTTTATGGGAAGTTAGACTGTGCTCACATATTTGCATTTATACCTAAAATTTTTCGTTTTTGTGATTCAGTCAAGCTCTTTTTGCTGCTGATTAAACATACTGCTAATATTTCCACTGACATGTTTTTCTGGGTGTGTGTATTAGTTTAGTGAATATTTATAAGCTTATCTGATTCATGTTCATAATATTAAAAAAATTTTTAAGAAAAATTACGTTGGCTGACAATGTTGTGACAAATGTGCATCTCAAAGGTAAAAAGGACGAAAACATTTACCTGAGAAATGAGCAAACCTTGATAAATATGAAAATCAGACCTTGTGATGAGGTTTATGAAGGAAAGAAAAACACCCCACAGGAGAAATAAAGGGCAGCAAATACACCTATACCACAAAGCTTAATGCTTATGTTGCCAAATCAGTAATCAGCAAAGCACATATAAAAATAAGCTGCTGCATGATAATTGATCAAGATTGATGAGGAAACTCACCAAGCGATTAAGGTAAAAATGTCATTGTATTAGAATTAAAACATTACCCAGAAAATAAAATGAAATGGTAGGAAATTGGTATGTTAAGGAAAGAAAATAAATTAAAGAAATTCAAATCATGATACATAAAGATGTATTGGCAAGGATTGACTGGAAATGGCATATGATAGATGGAAATAAGATACAGTCAATAAAAGTTGTTTAATCTCACAAAATAGTGGTATTTAGCTAGAAGCTTAGCACAAAATATAAAATATAGAAGGACAAAAAAGAGTACTAGTGAGATATGAGGCTGATGTTGCACACAGAGTTGGTATTTTCTTTACCAGTTTATAAGAGACAAAAGTTACATTTAAGAGATTCCAACCAAGCAATAGGAAATGTTAAAACAAAGGCAATTATATTCATGCCATGGCAGGTAGCAACACAATTAGAATGATTAAATGCTGAAAAAATCCAAGACATATAGGACTAAATTCTAACTTGTAGTAAAGTTGCAGTAAGTCCAAAGTAGGCATCCCTTAATGAAAGAACTGCCCTTTGAAAACAGAATGCAACGTTAGAGCATTAAACTTTGGTAGCAAATGAAGAATTTTATGTAATTCTATGACTAAGCAGAGCTTTACTCCTGATTATGAAATCAGGCCACTTCAACTAAAATTATGTCTACTAATTTTTAAAAGTCGAAATTTGATTGGGAATCCTTCCAGGTCTGTATGATGACTGCTTGAGTTTTCCCATGATGACTCAGGATATTTAGAATCTTGGAGAAGGGGAAATATATTCTGGTGGCTAACAGTGTGGTTTCTGGCATCAGACAACCTAGCTTCAAATCCTATCTCCACCACTGAGGAGTTGTGGCATTTTGGAAAATTTATTTAAGTTTACAAAACTGCTGTGTCCTGATCTGAAAATGAGAATGATAGTAGCCAAGTCCTTGGATTGTTGGAAAAATAAATGACAGAATATAATTAGTGAAACACTCTAGCAAGTGCCTGGAACACAAAAATGGAATTCAACTGAGTGATCCTTGAAAAGATTAAAAACATAATGCAAATGAGGCTTTTAGCATAGTACTTGGTTTAATGTAGTAATGCTCAAAATAGATTACTTAAAATAACAATAATAATTATAATAATTTTATTAAAATTTTATCTATAATTGTAGGAAATAATTTGGAGGTATGGGAAAATGCTGGATACAAAACAGCTTGCAAATTTAAAGTTAAATTTTTAGATGATGCAAGTACTGAAGTAAATGTGTCACGTATCACAAAGAGATATGAGAAAAAAATTGCAATGTGTCCTCCTTTCCTTCCATTATCAATGCCAACAACCTGGGCTCCTGAGAATAACCACTGCTATCATTTCCCCTTTTGTATATGTAGGCATGTAAATGTATGTGGCTGTGTGATCTCACTTGATGTGTTATTCTACAACTAGCTTTGTTCCTTGCTGATATGCCTTGGAGATCATTCCATGTCAGTACATAAAGATCTATCTCACTCTATGGTAAATGTTGCATAATTATCTGTAATATAATTGCACATTACTATATTTAACTGTGTCCATAATCATGGACTTTTAACTTTTCTCCATTTTATTCCCTTATAATCAATGCGTCAATGAAAATCTGTGTAAATGGCTCTTTGTGAATATATGCAAATAAACATTTAACTGGAACACAGTCCTATAAATGGAATTGCTGGATTGAAAAGTATGCACTTTTTTTTTTTTTTTTTTTTTTTTGAGACAGAGTTTTGCTCTTGTTGCCCAGACTGGAGTGTAATGGCGTGATCTCGGCTCACCACAACCTCCATCTCCTGGGTTCAAGCGAGTCTCCTGCCTCAGCCTCTCGAGTAGCTGGGATTACAGGCTGCACCACCACGCCCAGCTAATTTTGTATTTTTAGTAGAGACAGCTTTTCTCCATGTTGGTCAGGCTGGTCTTGAACTCCCGACCTCAGGTGATCCACCTGCCTTGGCCTCACAAAGTGTTGGCATTACAGGTATGAGCCACCGTGCCAGGCCAAAGCATGCACTTTCAAAGTTTGGGTAGATACTGTAAAATTTTCCTTCAAAAGTTTGTTCCAATGTGTACTCCTTTCAACTGTGCATGACAGAATTTGGTTCACCACATTCTTACCAATGCTAGAACACTAGAAATTCTCTCTTGCTCTTTCTGTCTCTTACTCCTTTTCTCTTTTTGCTTCTCTAATAGGAAAAATATGTCATCATTGTTTTAATTTGTATTATCTGAATTTTCATAAGGTAAAATGAAAATTTATCTTATGTCTTTTCATATGTTTATTGGCAATTTGTATGTCTTTTTGTGTGAACTATCTGTTGATATCCTCTGTCTATCAACTTATGTTTGGTTGTTTGGCTTCCTCCCAACCTCCCACCTCTATTTCCCATATTTATAGTACTTTCTCTATTCTTGATTTCAAATATTTGTTTTATATAAAACATAAACATTTTTGCCCAGTTTATCACTTCTTTAAAACTATGTGATATCTTTGGAGTTCAGATGTTTAATTTTTTGCAGTATTACCATCCATATTTTTCTTTTACAACTTCCAAGTTTTTGTAACCTGCTCTTCATTGCAAAAAGTACTTTCATGATTTTCTTTAACTCATTTGCAAAAAGTACTTTCATGATTTTCTTTTAACATTTTTAAAATGTTTCTTTTATGTCAAATTTCTTATTGCATCTTAAAATTATTTTATATTTCTAGTGTGACAGATGTATCTAAGTTTTCCTTTTATGGCCAAACAGTTGCTGTAAATATTCCAAATATCTTTCCTTGAAGAGCCCATCTTTTCCTGCTGATTTGAAATGCCATGTTTATCATGCGTCAAATCCCTTAAATAAATTGATTTTTTTCTGGACTCCCTGGCCTTTTTTATTGTATATTTGTCTATCCCTGTAGCCTCTTGCATTTTGCACCATTTTAATTATTATAGCATCATAGCATGTTTAAAACCTGTTGGCACAAGTTTCACTACCAATTCTTTTTTTATGTATCTGAACTATTCCAGTGCATTTTTTCTTCCCAGTAATATTCACATCAAATTATCAAATACCATAAAATCCTTTTGATATTTTGACTCAACTACATTGTGTTTATTATCTTAAGAGTTGGAGATGATCTTGATGCTAAGAAATTGCATCTAAGAAAATTGACTATACATCTATTTAATATTGCATTGAGCACATTTTCTTTTTAATTTCAACTTTTATTTTAGATGCAGAGGGTACATCTGGAGGTTTGTTACATGAGTATATTGCATGAGCCTAAGGTTTGGGGTATGGATTCTATCACATGGTAGTAAGCACAGTACCCAATAGGTAGTTTTTCAACACATGTTTCCCTCATCCCTCCCTACTCCTCCCTCTGGTAGTCTGTCATATATGTTGTTCCTATGTTTCTGTCCTGTGTGCTCAAGAAAATGTGGTACATATACACAGTGGAATACTACACGGTGAAAAAATGAAATAATGTCATTTGCAAACATGGAAACAACTGGAGGACATTATCCTAAGCCAACTAACACAGAAACAGAAGAACAAAGACCACATGTTCTCACATATAAGTTGGACCTGAACATTGAGTACACATGGACACAAAACAGGGGAAAAATAGACACCAGGGTCTACTTGTCTAGGGTCGGTAAGAGCAGTATGAGATTCAAAAAACTACCTATTGAGTACTATGCTTACTATGTGAGTGATAAAATCATTTGTACACCAAATCCCAATGACATGCAATTTACCCATGTACAAACCTGGATCTGCACCCCTGAACCTAAAATAAAAGTTGAAGAAAAATTTTAAAAAATATGTATGTTGAGATGTATTAATTACTTTCTCTCACACTCACCACACAAGTAGACCCTGGTATATCTGTTAAAGAATGATATAATTAGGATAAAGGAGGATCCAAGATGGTGGATTAGACACAACTCCAGCGCACAACACCCAGCGAGAGAGACGCAGAAACCCAGAGATCTCCTAGCTCCAACTGAGGTACCAGGTGCATTTCAATGGGTCTGGTCCGAGGGTGAGCAAAGCCCACTCAGGGCAGACTGAGGTGGGAGGTGTGCTGCTTCACCCAGAAAGTGCATCTGACTGGCGAGTTGGAGGCTCCACCTCTGGCGCTCCGGATCCAGTACAGCGCTTCCCCAAAGTCTCAGCAATACACAGAACAGGGGGATCTTTGCCAGTCAAGCGCCAGGAATTACAAGTGTGGAGTTGAATAAGAGTCTACAGACTGAGCTATCACCCCCTCCCCTACCCGGAGAGAGAGGGAGCTGTAAGCGGGAGCAGCTGGGCGGCCCCTACCCCATGACCAGAGAGAGAGAAAGCTTGAAAGGGGGAGAGTGCCGGGTGTGGCTGACGGGTCCTACCCCCCCCCCCCCACAAACCCCAGAGGGCTGAAGCTCTGACTTTAGTGGGTTTCGTAACCAGTGCCACAGTCTGAGATGAACCCTGAATGATCCAGCCCAGTGCAGGAAGGGCACAACCCACCACTAGAGGGGTGGGACTGGGCTACATGTTTTTTGTTGTTGTTGTTTGTTTTTTTTTTCCTCTTTTTAAATTGCATTTTAGGTTTTGGGGTACATGTGAAGAACATTCAAGATTGTTGCATAGGTACATATATGGCAGTGTGATTTGCTGCCTTCCTCCCCCATCACCTATATCTGTCATTTCTCCCCATGATATCTCTCCCCCAACTCCCCACCCCCCACTGTCTCTCCACTATTTACCCCTGACAGACCCCAGTGTGTGATACTCCCCTCCCTGTGTCCATGTGTTCTCATTGTTCAACACCCACCTATGAGGGAGAACATGTGGTGTTTGATTTTCTGTTCTTGTGTCAGTTTACTGAGAATGATGGTTTCCAGGTTCATCCATGTCCCTACAAAGGACACAAACTCATCGTTTTTGATGGCTGCATAATATTTCATGGTGTACATGTGCCACATTTTCCCTGTCCAGTCTACATGTTTTAACAAAAAACACAGGAAGCCTACGTAGCAATGGGAAGGCATTCTTGACAACCCAGCAGCACCTACAGGTCACCAGAAGAGGCAGGCCTAATCTCCCAGCATGAACAAATAAGACACAGGAAGCTTCCCTAGTAACCTGAAGGAGTCCCTAGAAGCCCAGTAGCGCCCCCACAGGCAGACAAGCAACCTCGTCAAGCAGCTCCCTGACACCACAGCCAGGTAAATCCACAAAGATGGGGAAAAAACAGCACAAAAAAGGTGAAACTATCAAAGACCAGAACACCTCTTCTCCTTCAAGGGATCACAACTCCTCAACAACACAGGATCACAACTGGACCGAGAAGGAGTGCAAAGAATTGACGGAACAGGATTCAGAAGATGGATAATAACAAACTTTTCAGAGCTAAAGGAACACGTTCTAACTCAATGCAAAGAAACCAAAAATCTTGAAAAAAGGTTAGACCAAATGCTAACTAGAATAACCAGCTTAGAGAAGAACATAAACAATTTGATGGAGTTGAAAAACACAGTACGAGAACTACGTGAAGCAAACACAAGTTTTAATAGCCGAATCGATCAAGCAGAAGAAAGGATATCAGAGATTGAAAATCAACTCAATGAAATAAAAAGAGAAGGCAATACAAGAGAAAAAAGAGTGAAAAGAAATGAACAAATCCTCCAAGAAATATGGGATTATGTGAAAAAACCTAATCTACGCTTGATCGGTGTATCTGAATATGACGGGGAGAATGGATCCAAGCTGGAAAACACACTCGAGGATATTATCAAGGAGAACTTCCCAAGCTTAGCAAGGCAGTCCAAATTTCAAATTCAAGAAACACAGAGAACTCTACAAAGATATTCCTCAAGAAGAACAACCCCAAGGCACATAATTGTCAGATTCACCAGGGTGGAAATGAAGGAAAAAATGCTAAGGGCAGCCAGAGAGAAAGGTCAGGTCACCCACAGAGGGAAGCCAATCAGACTTACAGCAGATCTCTCAGCGGAAACCCTACAAGCCAGAAGAGAGTGGGGGCCAATATTCAACATCCTTAAAGAAAAGAACTTTCAACCCAGAATCTCATATCCAGCCAAACTAAGCTTCATAAGTGAAAGAGAAATAAAATCCTTTATGGACAAGCAATTATTGAGAGATTTTGTCACCATGAGACCTGCTCTACAAAAGCTCCTGAAAGAAACACTAACCATGGAAAGGAACAAGTACCAGTCACTGCAAAAGCAAACCAGTTGGCAAAGACCAATAATGCAATGAAGAAAATGAGTCAACTAATGAGAAAGAAAATGAGCCAGTAACAAAATGGCAGGATCAAATTCACACATAACAATATTAACATTGAATGTAAATGGCCTAAATGCCCCAATCAAAAGACACAGACTGGCAAACCGGATAAAAAGTCAGAACCCATCAGTGTGCTGTATTCAAAAAACCCATCTCACATACAAAGACACACATAGACTCAAAATAAAGGGATGGAAGAAGATTTACCAAGCAAACGGAGAACAAAAAACGCAGGGGTTGCAATCCTGGTCTCTGATAAAATGGACTTCAAACCAACAAAGATCAAAAGAGACAAAGAAGGACATTACACAATGGTCAAAGGATCAATCCAACAGGAAAAGCTAACTATCCTAAATATATACACCCCCAACACAGGAGTACCCAGATACATAAAGTAAGTTCTTAACGACCTAAAACGAGATTTAGACTCCCACACAATAATAGTGGGAGACTTCAATACTCCACTGTCAATATTAGACAGATCAACGAGACAGAAAATTAACAAGGATATCCAGGACTTGAATGCAGAGCTGGACCAAGCAGATCTAATAGACATATATAGAACGACTCCACCCCAAATCCACAGAATATACATTTTTCTCAGCACCACATTGCACTTACTCTAAAATTGACCACATCATTGGAAATAAATCACTCCTCAGCAAATGCAAAAGAACAGAAATCATAACAAACAGACTATCAGACCACAGCACAATCAGACTAGAACTCAGGATCAAGAAACACACTCAAACCCGCACAACCACTTGGAAACTGAACAACTTGCTTCTGAATGTTGACTGGATAAACAATGAAATGAAGGCAGAAATAAAGATGTTCTTCGAAACCAACCAGAATGAAGACACAACTTCCCAGAATCTCTGGGACACCTTTAAAGCAGTATTGAGAGGGAAATTTATAGCAATAAATGCCCACCAGAGAAGAGGAAAGATCTAAAATCGGCACCCTATCATCAAAATTGAAAGAACTAGAGGAGCAAGATCAAAAAAACTCAAAAGCTAGCAGGAGACAAGAGATAACTAAGATCAGAGCAGAACTGAAGGAGATAGAGACACAAAAAACCCTTCAAAAAATCAATAAATCCAGGAGCTGGTTTTTTGAAAAGATGAACAAAATAGACAGACCGCTAGCCAGATTAATAAAAAAGAAAAGGGAGAAGAATCAAATAGATGCAATAAAAAAACGATAAAGGGGATATCACCACTGATCCCACAGAAATATAAACTACCATCAGAGATTACTACAAACAGCTCTACTCACATAAACCAGTAAACCAGGCAGAAATGGATAAATTCCTAGACACTTGTACTCTACCAAAACTAAACCAGGAGGAAGCTGAAACCCTGAATAGCCCAATAACAAGGGCTGAAGTAGAGGCAGCAATCAAAAGCCTACCAACCAAAAAAAGTCCAGGTCCAGACGGGTTCACAGCCAAATTCTACCAGACGTACAAAGAGGAGCTGATTCCATTCCTTCTGAAACTGTATCAAACAATACAAAAGGAGGGGAATCCTCCCTAACTCATTTTATGAGACCAACATCATCCAGATACCAAAACCAGGCAGAGACTCAACTAAAAAAGAAAACTTCAGGCCAATATCCATGATGAACATTAACGCAAAAATCTTCAATAAAATACTGGCAAACAGATTGCAACAGCACATCAAGAAGCTTATCCATCACGACCAAGTAGGCTTCATCCTGGGGATGCAAGGCTGGTTCAACATACGCAAATCCATAAATGTAATCCATCACATAAACGGAACCAAAGACAAAAACCACATGATTATCTCAATAAATGCAGAGAAGGCCTTTGATAAAATTCAACAGCACTTCATGCTAAAAACTCTCAATAAACTAAGTATTGACAGAACATTTAATAAAATGATAAAAGCTATATATGACAAACCTACAGCCAATATCATACTCAATGGGCAAAAGCTGGAAGAATTCCCTTTGAAATCAGGCACTAGACAAGGATGCCCTCTCTCACCACTCCTATTCAACATAGTATTGGAAGTTCTAGCCAGAGCAATCAGGCAAGAAAAAGAAATAAAGGGTATTCAATTAGGAAGGGAGGAAGTCAAACTGTCTCTATTTGCAGAAAACATGATTGTATATCTAGAAGACCCACATCATCTCAGCCCAAAACCTTCTCAAACTGATAAGCAACTTCAGCAAAGTCTCAGGATACAAAATCAATGTGCAGAAATCACAAGCATTCCTATACACCAATAACAGACAAACAGAGAGCCAAATCAAGAGTGAACTCCCATTCACAATTGCTACAAAGAGAATAAAATACCTAGGAATACAACTAACAAAGGATGTAAAGGACCTCTTCAAGGAGAACTACAAACCACTGCTCAAGGAAATAAGAGAGGACACAAACAGATGGAGAAACATTCCATGCTCATGGTTAGGAAGAATCAATATTGTGAAAATGGCCATACTGCCCAAAGTAATCTATAGATTCAATGCTATCCCCATCAAGCTCCCAATGACCTTCTTCACAGAACTGGAAAAAAACACTTTAAAATTCATATGGAATCACAAAAGACCCCGCATAGCCAAGACAATCCTAAGCAAAAAGAACAAAGCCGGAGGCATCACACTGCCAGACTTCAAACTATACTACAAGGCTACAGTAATCAAAACAGCATGGTACTGGTACCAAAACAGAGACATAGACAAAATGGAACAAAACAGAGACCCCAAAAGAAACACCACACATCTACAACCGTCTGATCTTGAC
Organism: Ateles fusciceps; assembly: GCA_036589455.1. NCBI lineage: Eukaryota > Metazoa > Chordata > Mammalia > Primates > Atelidae > Ateles > Ateles fusciceps. Next base: position 791,244 of record JAZHEH010002382.1, read on the forward strand.
AAACCCAGCAAAAACAAGCAATGGGGAAAGGACTCCATGTTTAATAAATGGTGTTGGGAAAACTGGCTAGCAATGTGCAGAAAGCAGAAACTGGACCCATACCTGTCACCTTACACTAAAATTAACTCCAGATGGATCAAAGATTTAAACATAAAACCTAACACCATATAAACCCTAGAAGAAAATGTAGGCAAAACCATCCAGGACATAGGCATAGGCAAGCACTTCATGACTAAAACACCAAAAGCATTGGCAATAAAAGCCAAGATAGACAAATGGGATCTAATTAAACTCCGGAGGTTCTGTACAGCAAAAGAAACCATCATTAGAGTGAATCAGTAACCAACAGAATGGGAAAAGTTTTTGCAATCTACCCATCTGACAAAGGGGTAATATCCAGAATCTACAAAGAACTAAAACAGAGTTTTAAGAAAAACACAAACAACCCCATTCAAAAGTGGGCAAAGGATATGAACAGACACTTTTCAAAAGAGGACATATATGAGGCCAACAAACATGAAGAAATGCTCATCATCACTGGTCATTAGAGAAATGCAAATCAAAACCACACTGAGATATCATCTCACGCCAGTTAGAATGGCGATCATTAAAAAATCTGGAGACAATAGATGCTGGAGAGGATGTGGAGAAATAGAAACACTCTTACACAGTTGGTGGGAGTGTAAATTAGTTCAACCATTGTGGAAGACATTGTGGCGATTTCTCAAGGATCTAGAAATAGAAATTCCATTCGACCCAGCAATCCCACTATTGGGTATATACCCAAAGAACTATAAATCGTTCCACTAAAAAGACATATGCACACATACATATGTTCATTGCAGCCCTGTGTACAATAGCAAAGACCTGGAACCAACCCAAATGCCCATCAATGATAGACTGGACAAAGAAAATGTGGTACATATACACCATGGAATACTATACAGCCATAAAAAAAGATGAGTTCGTGTCCTTTGTAGGGACTTGGATGAATCTGGAAACCATCATTCTCAGCAAGCTGACCCAAGAACAGAAAGCCAAGCACCGTATGTTCTCACTATAGGTGGGTGTTGAACAACGAGAACACGTGGACTCAGGGAGTGGAGCATCACACACAGGGGACAGTTGGGGGGGAGGAGGAGAGACAATGGGGGGTGGGGAGGGGAAACATGGGGAGAGATGCCAGATATAGTATGCACCAAAAGTAAAATAAATTAAAAGAAATAGCATTAACAACCATAGATACGTTACAAAGATAAGATGAGAACAAGATGTATAATGTATTTAAAGTGCTTAGAATACTACCTGGCATATGTCATATGCTATATGATTTTTTTGATGATGTTGATTACAATGAATTTGATTGCATGTTTTCACTAAACCCATTCAGTTCTCTAAATAATCCTATGCAATAGGTATTATTATTGCTGCCATCTTGTAGATGAGAAAACTGAGGCAAAGAGACATTAGGTATCTTGTTTTATGTATGTATTAGAGCGAAAGAGATGACTCCAAGAACCATGCTTTTAGTGATTGCATTAATCTGCCTTCTATTAACAACAGTCCTTGATTATATGTAGGAGATGCCCCCAAAACAACAGGATATATTAAAAATTTATTAGTGTAGAAATCAGGAACATTTTAGATGGAATAGGAATAGTTTGAGAATTTTATATTTGACAGTCTATCACAATGTGATGGGAATTTTTTTCTAAGTGAACTATGCAGAGGGGTAAGCAGAATATTGGAGTTTGAGGAAGAGAAACAATACTGAACAGACATTATGAAGAATGATTTATGGATTCAATGTATTTCTCTATTCAACAAATATTTATTAAGGCCCTATTATGTGCCAGACTCTGCATTAAGTGCTGGAGATACAGTAGTAAACACGCACACATATACACACTAAAACAAAGTTCCTGCCCTCATAAAACTTACAATCTAGGGGGTAATGACTAAAAAAAGTAAATATGTTAGTAAATAAATACACACACACACACACACACACACACACTATGCCCAATGGTGAAAAATCCTTAAAGAGGAAAAATAAAGCAAAGTAAGAGGTTTAGAGAGTGCCAGTGGAAGTGGAGGGAGAGTTCTATTCTACACGGATGGGGACATTGATAGTCTTTCTGATACGGTATTTGAGACTAGATCTGACAGAAATGAAGACGATAAATCATGCAGATATTGGGGGCACATTACTTCCAGACAAAGAACAGCAAGAAAAAATTCCCGAGGAGGAAGGATGCTTGATATTTACATAGATGAGAAATGAAACAAATGTGATGGAATGATTAGAGGAGAAAGAGCAGGAGACGAACTAATGAAAGCAGTGATGAGGGTGCTCTGGTTATACAGAGTCCTGGAGGCCACTGTAAGGGCACTTTACAGTGAATAAGATTGAAAGTTATTGCAGGGTTTTGAGTAGAGAAACAACATGATCTCACTTATATTTTGAAATAATTCTGGTTATTGTGTAGAGAAGGACATGGTGGACGGGACAAAGGTCAAAGCAGCAGCTATTGCAATAATCCAGGCCAGAAAATATGAGAACTTGGACCAGAACAATGGTGGTAGAAATGAAGATTAGTGGATGGACTCAGAATATATTTCAGAGAGGTAGAACAGATTGGATACTCACAGACTTAATTGAGCAAAAGAAAAGACAAAGGTAATGGTTAAGTTTTGGTTGAAGCAAACATGTAGTTAGTGGTGCCATTTAAAGAAATAGAAAAGTGTGGAGGAGGAGCAGATAGGTGCAAAAGTCAAGAGTCTGGCCTTTCACTTATTAGATTTAAGATATCTTTTAGACATCCATATGGGGAAGTTGTAGACTATGCAATTGGAAAGGTGAGTCTGTAGTTCAAGAATGAGGTCTAGACTCGAAGATATTAAGTTAGGCGTCATCAGTCTATAGACAGTACTTAGAGTCAAGGTATTAGATCATTAGGGAAGTGGGTGCAGATATCAAAAAAGAGGTTCAAAAGGGATCCAAGAACTTATGCACTGAGCCCAGAGAAATCTGATAATTAGAAGAGGGCTTGAAGTAGAGTAAAGCAAATGGGGCATTCACCTTGGGCCCAAAATTTAAAGGGGCACCAAAACCTCACCAACCAAGAAAAACTAAAGTAATATTTTCTAAAAATAAAAATTAATGGCCAGGCACAGTGGCTCACTCCTGTAATCCCAGCACTTTGGGAGGCTGAGGCGGGTGGATCACAAGGTAAGGAGTTGCAGACCAGCTTGGCCAACATGGTGAAACCCCATCTCCACTAAAAATACAAAAATTAGCTGGGTGTGGTGGGAGGTGCCTGTAATCCCGCTACTTGGGAGGCTGAGGCAGGAGAATCGTTTGAACCTGGGAGGCTGAGGTTGCAATGAGCTGAGATCACACGAATGCACCCTAGCCTGGGCGGCAAGGTGAGACTCCGTCTCAAAAATAAAATAAATAAATAAAAGTAAATCAATGCAAAAATCCTTGATGCACAAAATACTAAGATTTTAAGTAAAGATAGAATCAGCACTGCTGATTTTTCCCTTGCCTCAGGCTACAATATGGCTTCGCTGGGCATTGTTTCAGAGGTCCAGAAGATGAAGTGGAACAGGTGAAGCAGAAACTTTGATGCTTTCTTCAATTGACTGAATTAAACTGTAGAGGAAAGAATTCTACTTATAGTGGGCCAAATCTGCCATTTTAGACCAAGTAAAATCTCTTAGACGTAAGACGTCAATAATAAACTATAACTTAACAAGGAGAACTAAACATTGATAATCAATTTTATCTTATAACAATTTTAAAATAGCGCATAGAATAAAGATAACGTAAATAGAATAAAAAGACAAATGAAAACACAGCAGGAAAATGCAACATTTGCAGCAAACAAGTAGGTAATTTTACAATTTAAAAAAGAACTCCTACATAAGAAAAAGAAAAAGGCAAACAATTTAATATTTTTAAATGGGCAAAGGGTGTGATCAAGTTCACTTAAAAAAAAAAAAGAAACGGAAGGAATTTTGTGTTTAAAAATCCCTCTTAATTTCAAAAATTCATATCCACATCAGACATAATTTTGAATTATCTTAAAGGCTAAAACTAAAATAAATAAAAACCCAGTATTGTTGAGAGTTGAGAAAGCAAAGCACTCTCAATCATAGTTGATGCAAAGCTAAATTGGTTGAATTCTTTATGGGGGAGTTTAGTTATACCTATCAAAATAGTAAATTCACATACTGTTTGATACAAAATTCCACTGCTATAGATTTACTTTCTGTAGTTAGCCAAAATATGTAAAGATATATGAGCACTGATTTTCTTTGCAACATTGTTTATAATAGTAGAAAACTGTGTATACACACAGATATCTATCTATATAGAGATAGATATAAACCCTAAAACTGTTTATGATAAATAACATTATCATAATAGTATAGTGTTTATACATACTTTGGGAGTTTGCGTATCTTTTTATAAAAGTAATGGAGAACATGCAATAATACGTAACCATTAAAATAATAAACCAAATCTGTATGTGCAGATGAGAAAAGATACTAATAAAAACAACAAAGCTTATAGTCTCTAAAGTACAATAGAGTATAACACCTTTACCAAAAATAAGAAGGAAATTGCATTATGTGCATTAAAACAGGGATATCTGTATGTATGTATATGTGTGTGTATTTAATCTGGAAGAATGTGCAAGACATTTTAAGAGCATTAACCTTTGGAGATTAGGACTAGAAAGAATTAGGTAGTCTTTTACTTCTTTATATCTGTCTGCATTGTTTAAATTTTGGGTCAATGTTCACGTAGTATGTTTTGTAAATGTTACAGCTGAGGGAATTGTGAGATTTTGTGTGTGTGTTACCAGAGATACAAAATGGAATCTAATTTAAATTTTAAAAATTGTATAGATGACAAATTACTTAAGATAAAAATTTACAACACAGCTGTATTGGAAGATAAAGATTTATTTTACAATGAACTTAAAAAAGTTTTATTTAAATAATCATGACCAATTACGTTGAATGATTTTCTTAATAATTAAATTTATGTGCAGCATCAAATTGTACGTGTATATAATTTTAGTCATCTTAGGCACATGTCTATTGCCTAAAACAAGGCAACTAACAGGAATTGTCATCTCTTAAAATAAATTTACTATAAAAGAAAACATTATAAGTAAATATCATAATTTTGTCATAGCATTTGCACTTTAAGACTTATTTGATATTTTCATCAGATTTTCTTTAAATATGGTTTTAAGTGTTTCCAACAGTTAGGTCTAATTTTCCTCATGTGTTTGGATACCAGATTATTTCTTTGCAAGTACATTGCAGTCTGAAAATAAATTGTAGAATGATTTGATTTATAGAAATGTACTTGATATCTGCCTTTATTGAGTATGAACTAGAAGTTACAGTGTTTGAATTAACATACCAGGATACCGTGTAGTTACTGTATGACCTTGAGTAAGTGACTTAAAGTTTTTGTGTCTCAATACTCTCAGTTGTAAAATGAGAATAATAGTAGTCCATGCCTCACAAACTTATGAGGATTAAATGGTTTCATCTATGTAAAATACCTGGGATAGTATGTAACATAAAATAAGCACTACGTCTGTTATCTATTGCGGTTTTATCTGTAAGAATATTAGATGTCCATGGGAATTAGTGCAGAGCAACTTAGTAAAGATGAAACAAATAAAAATTCAGAGTCAAAAATGTATAAGAACATATATATAGGACTTTTGTTCATAAACTACATTTAGTTATACATTATTGCCATATATAGTAGCCGCAGGACTAGGTTGCTTACTTATGGGTACACTGGTGTGCTACATTAAATTAGGAGTCAAGAGAAAAAGGATTCTGTAATGCCAGCACTTTGGAAGGCCAAAGCGGATGGATCGCTTGAGGCCGGAGTTCCGAGACCAGCTTGGCCAACATGCCGAAACCCTGCGTCTCCTAAAAATATAAAAAGTAGCTGGGTGTGGAGGCTGAGGCATAAGAATTGCTTGAAGCTGGGATACAAAGGTTGCAGTGAGACAAGTTTGCACCAGTGCACTCCACCCTGGGCCCCAAAACGACAGAACAAGACTCTGTTTTGTTTTGTTTTCTTTTTGAGACGGAGTCTCACTCTGTTACCCGGGAGAGAGCAAAGGATTTAATCCCCCTTGCCACTGTGCTCAAAGATGTGCAGTTTTGGACAAATTACATATACTCATAGAGCATATTTCTTCATCTCTACATGAAAGACACAGGTTAAACAACCTACAATGTCCCTTCAGACTTTAAAATTATCCTAATCCTTAAGTAGTTGTTGACCAAATAGTTGAGGTATGAAACTTGTTGATAAGAATGAGTCTGGTAAAACATCTAATTAGTGCTGAATGAGAGAGACAGAGAAAGAGAGAGTGTGCATATTTTGAGAAAGGGATACAATGAATCAGTGTTAGGTACATTTTTCTTTTACATTAATGCAGTAATTTGGTTGTTAAGTCTATCGAATAAAGGATTAAATAATCAAAAGCTATGAAACTTCAATTCAGAGCTACATTCTCATTACTTTTAATAAAATCTTCCCTTCAATCTTTCCTCTACTATTTTGTATATTTGTAGATAAGCTTAGCACCTTCCTTATCAAAGACATTCTGAAGTAAGCAGTCACAGCAAAAGGGCAGTTCATTCTTCTTACGCTGTGTCCAATTTGTGTAGAAAGTTGTGTGAAAGCTATGTCTATCTCCCTCTCATTTGAAAAATATCAGTTTGGGGAATTAAAATCGTAAAAAAAAAAAAAAAAAGAAAGAAAGTCTGCATTTTTAGGCAAACTGATTTAACAAGACTCCTCCAGATGTATTTTACTGGGGCAAACTTGTCCCTGTGTGGGATTTCCAGGATCTTGGTAGCAAATTAAACCAGCAAAAGAGAAATGTTAATAATGCCTTTGAAAGAAGTGAAACATTAGCCAGGCCCGGTGACTTGTGCCTGTAATACCAGCATTTTGGGAGGCCAAAGGAGATGCAGATCACTTGAGGCTAGGAAACACCAGCCTGGACAACATGGCAAAATCTTGTCTCTACTAAAAATATACACATACACAAAAAATTAACTAGGCGTGGTAGCCCATGGCTGTAATCCCAGCTACTTGGTAGACTGAGGCACAATAATTGTTTGAAGCTGGGACGGGGGAGACTGCAGTGAGTCAAAGTTACACCAGTAGACTCCAGCCTGAGAGACAGAAGAAGACTCTTCTCAAATGAATAAATAAATAAAAGTGAACATCAACATTAATAAAATCTCCATTGCTAGAAAATCAGTGGCATTTCCCCAGCTTCCCATGCCCTGAACCAGTATAGCATTCTAGGGCAGAGGAAGAGCAATAGCTACAGTATCAGTACACACTCATATAATTGACATAATTTACAAATGTAATGAGCTTGCTCTCATCTCCTGCCTTCAAGATTATTGGCTATAGATGTAAAACGCTATCAAGCAACCACTCTAGGCCAACAAATGATACTGAAGTTGATTTTTATAATATTTCTTTAATTATGATCCCATGACGAGGGCTGCCAAATTGCACAACTTCAAAGGAAACAATTAATAAAGAATTGTGATCTAAGTGAACTGCAATCCCTCAAACAAATGTAAAAACTGACTATGGCCTTCTAGAGTTGTGCAACATGACAGTCATGCCCATGAATGTTTGAACATCTATTTAGCAGGTGTTGTATTTAGGTCACATTTTTTGGTACCAGTGATAGTAACATCAATAACCTTGCCAATTTTGTAGGTTTTTCTTACTATTTCTTCCAGATCGGTTATCTCGGCAGTCTCCTGAGAAGTCGTTAGAAAATAACACCAGGGATCTGATTCTGTCAGTGAGTAGTAATCATTTACAAAATGAATATTAAAAGTACCTTAAAGAGTTAATATATAATTTTTTTACTCCCTTTTCACTGTTAGAATCAGTTCTGCCATCTATATAGTGAAAGAAATCTTGAGACTTTACCTGTTATCAAAATTCTTCATAAATGGAGGTTTAGGGGGCTTAATGAGTAATCTGGACCCACAAATTGAATCTGTGTATTACCAAACCCCTGCATATTTCACTGTATAATCAAACTCGAGTCAAAATATGACAAATTGGTGAAGATTGACAAGGCTAGGTGAAAATGGATTTAGCATGTATGTAAATGAGAAGAAGAAATAAATTGGGATTCTCACACCTGCAATGCTATATGAATCATGAAGGAAAATCCAAAAGAATTCTCTGACTTAGTTTTTCCTTTATCTCTTTAAATTTGAAAAATCAAATATTTTCCAGTTCATTTGGATTTCTTATACTTTGAGAAATATGCAAGCCTTTTCAAGCAGAGACACAGAAGTACAACTCTATGCTCCTTTATTCATTGTGTAGGTTTCACATTGCCAATCTTCCTTTAGGTATTAAGAAAAACGGTCTAGGCCTAGTTATAATTGACAACAAGGCCGTCAATATCAACTGTTACCACATTAGGCAGTCCCTGCAGCCTTTCCACAAATGGATAGAGGTGAAGTTTGATCTCCCTGATTTTCTAAATGTTCATTCTGTTTCTCTCCAATCCTGAGTTGGCTAGGTTTGTCTGTTTCCTTGACATATCTCCTAGATACTCTATTAAATAAAAAAACGTAAATGAGAAATTGCTTCCCCTGATGACTTATTCTAAACCAGAAAATGACATGGTTGGCACTAGTGCTACTGAGTTGAACCTGCAGTAATATGCAGGGTGCATGGACAGATTCTAAAATGTACACCCAATGATCTCTCTCTCAGGATTCACATATTTTTGTAATCTGCTTTCCTTGTATCTTGATGAGATCTGTGACTTGCTTCTAAGAAATTGAATATGGTGAAAGTAATGAAATGTTGCTTCCATTAGCAAGTTACATTATATAAGACTTCAACTTGCTAGCAGATTTGTTCTCTCTCCCTCGCTAGCTTTGAAGGAGTAGCTTTCCTAAAGTAAGTGGTCGTGTTGGAGAAGCTCATGTGGCAATGAACTGTAGGTGGTCTTTAGGAACTGAGGAAGGCCTCTAGCAAGAAATAAACCCTTGGTCCTGAAGCAACAAGATATATGAATTCTGTGACAACCTGAGTGTGCTTGGAAGCAGATCTTTCCCTAATGAGACTATAGCCTCGTTTGACACCTACTTTGCCAACTGGTGAGACTCTGAAGCAGAACACCCAGCTGGCTGTGCCCATGCTTCTAATCTACAGACACTGTGAGATAATAAATATGTATTGTTTCAAACGCCATTGAGTTTGTGATTATTTGGTTTGCAGCCATATAAAAACTAGTACCAAAGGATTTCTGGAAGATATTAGAACACACCAGTCACCTATGACTCAGTTATATAATACTGTGGTCTCATTAGCAAGCCCTTCATACATACTGACTTATTTGAACACCCTGAGATTGCATCACACCAGGAACTAGCTAGTATCTGGGTTAGCATTAGGTAAACCTTCCACTCAAAGAAGTTCATTAGTAAATTGATCAATGCTTTATGGAGGATTGTGCGGAGAGTCTGAAGAATGGGACAGCACTCTGACTGTTCAGTGATGTTATTGTGCTTCTCCTCCTTGATATTCCTATTTCTTGCCTATACACTCTCTGGAAAAAAAAATGTGAACCAACCACTCCATATCAGCCCTCTGTTTTTGTCTCTGTCATTATTTTTTCATCTTCACCCACTTCAATGCTTCCCTCTAACTTTGAATTTTCCTAAAGTAGGTAGGTATTAAAATGGGTATAATCAGAGTTTCAAGTCACAAGAAAGGACAAAATAACTTACTTTTTTCTGCTTCTAGTCATTTAATCACCACAGCCTCTGACATTTTGCTATTTCATAGGCAAGATATCAGATCTGTTTGAGGAGGTATTCAGTTTCCCAGGTTCATATTCCCAGCATATTCCTTAAAAAGGATGATGAGACTCCTATTCAGCAAAAACTTAGTGGGAAAAACTGAATGTATGCAAGTGTTTGAAGAATCTTAGGCTTATTGTTTCAGCAATGCCATGACCACTGATCTTACAAGAGTCTCAGAAAAGGTGAAAGTCAAATATCAAATTGAATTTCTTTATAGGAAAGTTAACCAGATTTTTAAAACACAGGAAGAAGTAGTAAAATTATTTTGGTCACATTATATTACATATCATAAGATTTATGTAAGTCTGTTGTTTTCAGGCCTTATCAGTATTTGGTGGGATTAATTAACAGTTTTCCAGTGCCTCTAATACAGTACCTCTAACAATTATAGCACTCAAATGCAGAGAAGTAATTTAAAATATTAAATTAAATTAATTATTAAAAGTCTAAATGAGACCTCAAAATCCCTATTCTGTCTTTATTTCCAGCCACAAAAGAAATCAATCTAATTCCCTTACTAAACAAAAAAGATTAACAAACACTTTTTATTTTGATATTTCATGAACATAAAATGTCCTCTACAAAGACAATTTCCATTTGAGAATAAACAGTTATTTCAAATAGATGAATAGGCACTATAGACATGTAATATAGACTATGACTATGTATTCCAATTCTTACCTTCATACCTTACAAAACCCTGGACATACCCAGGGGATAACCAAATACACACTGAGTTGAAAACAAAATAGGGATACTTAGCTAGATTTTCTAAACTATTATATATTCCTCAAATACTAATGTTCGTGAGATATTAAGGATTATACACTGAACGTAATAATTCTGATAATTGTACTACTTTTAAAATTAAATGTCTCAGTAAAATGACACAATCACTTTGGAAAATAGTTTGTCAGTCTCTCAAAAAGTTTAACATAGAATAACCATATGACCCAGAAATTCCACTCCTAGATACATACCCAGGATAATAACAAACATATGTTTACACAAAAACTTGGACATGAATGTTTATAGCAGTATTGCTCATAGTAGTCAAAATACAGAAACAACTCCTATATTCAGCCACTGATGAATGGATAGACAAATGGAATGTTATTTGACAATAAAAAATGAGATACTCATATCATTTACAATATAAATACACCCTGAAAACATTATGCTCAGTGAAAGAAACCAGACACACAAAGAACCATATAGTGTACAATTTCATTTAAACAAAATGTACAGAATGGAGAATGATAGATTAGTAGTTGCCTAAGGTTGGGCTATGGAAGAAAGAGTAATTAAGTGGTAGTGAGTAGGAGGTTTCCTTTTGGGTGATGGAAGTGTTCTGGACTTAGATAATAGTGATGGCTTAGCAACTCAATGACTATACTAAAAAAAAAAAAATCATTAGTTAATTTTATGGCATGCGAATAACACCTCAGTAAAACTTGTTTTTAAAAAATAATAGATTTTAATGTATGAAATCAAAATTCTTCAATGTTTATAACTGTTAATAGTAGTCATAAGTATGTAATAACATACCACCAAGAAACAATATAACAAATAACAATAGCATGATGTCTTATGAATATAAATAAAGAAAGCTTGAAATGCATGTTGATGCCTAGACTTGTGTAATTTCAATATATTATTTTTTATTAATATGATACAATTTTCAAAAAATATCTAGTGTGCTATAAAGTTTTTAAACAGCATCAAAATTCAATTTTGGTCTTTTCTTTCAATGTATCTGTAAAAAGTATATTTACCATCTACCTTAAGCCAAGTGAGCTTTATACGCCATGAACTACTGTTGGTGTTCCAGCATTTTAAAACAATACTCTGTGAACAAAAAAAAGTTTTTTAAATAAAAGTCTTCTTTATTCAGTACTTGACAGCTTGGCAGAAGTGATAAATGGTTGATTTAAACAGGTTGCCTGAAACATGATGCATGATAAATCAAAGAAAATGATTGGATAGTTTGGGAGCCAAAAAATGGCAGTACTGTATTGTAGTGTGCATTCAGGAAATGCTTGTTAGAGAAATTCAGAAGGAGGGCCGGACGTGGTGGCTCATGCTTGTAATCCCAGCATTTTGGGAGGCCAAGGTGGGTGGATCACCTGAGGCCAGGAGTTTGAGACCAGCCTGACCAACATGGTGAAACCCCGTCTCTACTAAAAATACAAAAAAATTAACCTGGCGTGTTGGCGAGCATCCTGTAATCTCAGCTACTTGGGAGGCTGAGGCAGGAGAATTGCTTGAACCCAGGAGGCGGAGACTTCAGTAAGCCCAAATTGCACCATTGTACATTTAGCCTGGGCAACAAGAGCAAAACTCTGTCTCAAAACGATAAATAAATAAAATACAAAGAAAAGAAATCAGAAGGATTAGGCCAAGTGACCAATTCTAACCTATTCTGTTTTTTGCGATGAACCTTGCAGAATCCTAAGACATATTTAGGATATAGTTGAAAAAAAAAACTCATACAAAATAATTAGCTAATTGAAAAAACACATACAATGAATTAATCTTATCTTTCTTTTTGGAAAATGGTTCTGTCCAACAGGGTGTTTCAAGTTGGGAACAAGTGACACTCAGTTGAAATTTATACTAAACTGTGACCTAACACAATTTGTTCCATCATTGTTTGTGCAAATAATGTGGGGAGCTGAGAGGAAATATTTTCACAATCCTTAGAGAGGCTGTTTTAAGCAACATGTTTAAATATGTTAAACATTAACTTGCTCCCTTTGTAAAAGTCTGTTTACTCTCTTATGATATTTAGTTTCTTATAATGGCAACAGTATAGAAAACTATGAGATCTTTCTTAAATTCTAAAATACCTTTATTAGTTGCTTTTTGATTAACAAAAGATTGGGAGTACCCTTTCCTTAAACTGAGAATTCTCTTCTTAACTCCTTTCTCCAAAGGACTAATATCAGTGACTTCTTCCATTCTTGCCCCCTCAATCAAGAAAGCAGCTTTCCTTTAGTGTGCCCTCAAGAGAGTTAGTTGATAACGTGGATATGGCATTACTTGGCTTTTAGCCTGGTAAATATTTCCTATGCAGATCTGTGTATTATTGTCCTGGCCCCTATTTTATCCAACTACCCACTAAGACAGGATTGTGATTGTGACCAGAGAGATACTCACTACTCACTTCTTTA
>JAZHEH010002384.1:0-26826 GCA_036589455.1 Ateles fusciceps
CGGCCTTCACTCAGCCTCATCGCTTTCACTAGGAGCTTCAATCCTAAACTGCTCCTAATCGACCATCTTGGATCCCTATCCCCATATACCAGTATTTCTAATGTCATTTTCAGAACCAGAAGGCAGCAAGTGTTGTCTGTTAAGCCATACATCATTGATAGTCATTTCTCCCCATTCCCTGCTTTGTTTGAATTACTTGTTTGTTAGAAATTCTCCTAGAAGTATATATACTTCTTTAGGACAACATTAAAATTATAATTGTATACATTAGTCATGCTCTCACCTGTTTTCTTTGTTTAAACACTGTTGATGGTCATTTCATCAAAAATACAAGTTGTGGAGAAATTATTTAGGAATAAAAATGAGCATTTTTATTTGTCTAAGCAAATAAGACTAATCATTTGTCTCTTGTACTCTTCACAGAAGTTTTAAGAGGAAGAAGAAGCTACCAAGCCTCTGGTGTAGAGAGAGAAGATCCGATCTTTATCTACTGCTCATAGTATAAAGCCAGTTTTAGAGTCACTTTGTATGGGAAATGTTAATAATGTGTTTAGATCTCAATAGAAATCATATTCCAATAGAAAATGTAAGGATCCCTACCTCATGCTCACGAACTTCAAATAACAGCATAGATGACTATTTTTAAGGTTAGTTATATAATTTTTTTTTTTTGGCTTGGAGATTTCTGATGTAATTCTTGCAGTTTATTTAGTGAAATATACTGCGTTGCTTAATTGCCTCACGATAGTTAAGTAAAAGTCATAATTATCAGTGTTAGTAAAAGGAGGAAAAAATGTTATAGTTTAAGTCCTTGGAGCTCTCATTTTCAGGAGCGACCCATTTGCTAAGTTTATTCAATAACTGTGAGTAAACGGATGCATTTAAATCCTTTAAAAGTTGTATTTGTTAGGTTTTAGAAATGGAATGTTATTGCCTAAAACTAGAGGTAAACTTAGAGATGCTTTGGCTTACTTTCTAATTGATGTTAATATGACTGTTGTTCATACTTGTAACGCTTTCCACCCCTAATCTTATGTAAATCATAATACTTAATCACAAATGGTTATTAGTTAAAGAAGTCTAAGATAAACACTTTTTTATGAATTAAATAAACCTGTAACACTGTAAAAGATTAATTTATGTTTTTAAGTTAAAATTTTGTCATTTTCTTACATAAGAGTACATCGTTAATTGCTATTGTACTTACAACATTTTCATCTCAATTTTTGTAAAATATGTCTATTGCTGGGCAATTGTACAACAACTTTTAGGTAGTTAATTCAAGCAAATATTTGAATTTTTAAAATAAAGTTCACAGATGTCTCTATCTTGTCGTCATCACTTGAGTGATGGAGGACTAATATGGCAGTGATCTCAAGTCATTAAATTGCAAATACACCAAACAGAATTAATTATATTCTTCCTTCCCAGAATTCCATGAAAAGCCACACATGGTCGCCATCAGCCCTGGAGATGTGACAGGAACCTTCCAGTTGATGTGATTTAACTCATAGTAAGAATCCATTTCTGGGAATCTAAAAATGAATCCAACAGTGACAAGCTATAGCAATTGTAGAAATTGTAAGGGAAAGGATAGTTCAATCATGCTTGACCCAGTTTAAGATACTTGTGTAACATTTGACCATTTTTAAAGTGGGGGGAGAATTACAAAAGCCAGTCATAGTTGCACATGCTTAAAAGTCTTTTCTACTCTGGAAACTGAAGCAGGAAGATTACTTGAGCCCAAGAGTTCAAGGTTGTTGCATGCCATGATTCGGTGTGTTTATAGCCACTATACTCCAGCCTGGATCATGTAGTGAGACCCTGTCTCTTAAAAAAAAATTACAAAAACCATAAAGCATTTTTTTAGACAGGGTCTTACTCTACCACTCAGGCTGGTTTACAGTGGCACAATCATGGCTCACTGTTGATTCATCCTCCTGGGCTCAAGCAATTCTCCCACCTCAGCCTCCTGAGTAGCTGGGACTACAGGCATGTGCCACCATGCCTGACCAATTTGTTTTTTAGAAATGAAGTCTTACTATGTTGCCTGTGCCAGTCTCAAACTCCTGGCCTCATGCAATTCTCTCTGTTCATCCTCCCAAAATGCCAGGATTACAGGTGTGAGCCACCATGCCTGCACTCATAAAGCACTGGTTGAACAAAATAAATAAACAGCAACTAGTTTCTTTGTGAATAAAATAATTATTTCAATCAATGCATGCTGGCTTATAATTTTGGTGGGGTTTTTATCATCTCCTTAATGTAGAGAAAAGTAGCATAGGCCCATGGTAAATGAGGACCTGACCTTGTTGTTTTCTTGGCTTATGTCCTAACAGATCATAGAAGAGCAAACTGAGGGTTACTTGGACAGCATTGCAACCAAAGAGCTTAAAAGGTAACAAATAAAATGATTGGGTTTGTACATATATTATGAGATTCTAGCTAGCTGATTTTATTTTCATTATTTTGCTAGCTTATTTTGTTTTACTGAATATATGAGATGATTGACGTCTAAGTGCTTCAGAGTCATGAAATAGTACCACTGGGCATGAAGAGAAGGTAAATGTTATGTACTTCTGTAAATTATTAAGGATGAGGCAAATATAAAATGTTCTTATTAGTTCTTACCAGAAAAATCAGGTCATATATCTGTCATTTTACCAGAGGATGATGTGTGTAAATGCAGATGTGATTCAAGGGAGGATTTTGGATATTATTATTTTTTTTTAACTTAAGTTCTGGGATACATGTGCAGAATGTGCAGGTTTGTTACTTAGGTATACATGTGCCATGGTGGTTTCCTGCACCTATCAACCCATCATCTAGGTTTTAAGCCATGCATTGATTAGGTATTTGTCCTAATGCTTCTCCCTCCCCTTGCCTCCCACCTCCAGCAGGCCCCAGTGTGATCTTCTCCCTTTGTTCATGTGTTCTCATGGTTCAACTTACACTTCTGAGTGAGAACATGTAGTGTTTGGTTTTCTGTTCCTGTGTTAGTTTGCTGAGAATAATGGTTTCCAGCTTGATCCATGTCCCTGCAAAGGACATGAACTCATCCTTTTTTATGGCTGCATAGTATTCCATGGTTTATATGTGCCACATTTTCTTTATCCAGTCTATCATTGATGGGCATTTGGGTTGGTTCCAAGTCTTTACTATTGTGAACAGTGCTGCAATAAACATACATGTGCATGTGTCTTTATAGTAGAATGATTTATAATCCTTTGGGTATATACCCAGTATTGGGATTGTTGGGTCAAATGGTATTTCTGGTTCTAGATCCTTGAGGAATCACCACACCGTCTTCCACAATGGTTGAACCAATTTACACTCCCACCAACAGTGTAAAAGCGTTCCTATTTCTCCACATTCTCTTCAGCATCTGTTGTTTCCTGACTTTTTAATGATTGCCATTCTAACTGGTATGAGATGGTATCTCATTGCGGTTTTGATGTGCATTTCTCTAATAACCAGTGATGATGAGCTTTCTTTCATATGTCTGTTGGCTGCATAAATGTCTTTGTTTGAGAAGTGCCTGTTCATATCCTTTCACCACTTTTTGATGGGGTTGTGTGTTTTCTTCTTGGTAATTTGTTTAAATTCTTTTTAGATTCTGGATATTAGACCTTTGCCAGATGGATAGATTGCAATTTTTTTCTCCCATTCTGTAGGTTGCCAGTTCACTCTGATGATAGTTTCTTTTGCAGTGCAGAAGCTCTTTAGTTTAATTAGGTCCCATTTGTCAATTTTGAGTTTTGTTGCAGTTGCTTTTGGTGTTTTAGTTATGAAGTGTTTGCCTACAGCTATGCCCTGAGTGGTATTGCCTAGGTTTTCTTCTAGGGTTTTTATGGTTTGAGGTTTTATGTTAAAGTCTCTAATCCATCTTGAGTTAATTTTTGTATAAGGTGTAAGGCAGGGGTCCAATTTCCGTTTCCTGCATATAGCTAGCTGGTTTTCCCAGCACCATTTATTAAATAGGAAATCCTTTCCCCATTGCTTGTTTTTGTCAGGTTTCTTGATCAGATAGTTGTAGATGTGTAGTGTTATTTCCGAGGCCTCTGTTCTGTTCCATTGGTCTATATATCTGTTTTGGTACCATACCATGCTGTTTTGGTTACTGTAGCCTCATAGTATAGTTTGAAGTCAGGTAGCACGATGCCTCCAGCTTTGTTCTTTTTTGCTTAGAATTGTCTTGGCTATATGGGCTCCTTTTTGGCTCCATATGAAATTTAAAGTAGTTTTTTCTAGTTCTGTGAAGAAAATCAATGGTAACTTGATGGGAATAGCATCGAGTCTGTTAACTACTTTGGGCAGTATGCGCATTTTCACAATATTGATTATTCCTATCAATCAGCATGGAATGTTTTTCTGTTTGTTTGTGTCTCATCTTATTTCCTTGAGCAATGGTTTGTAGTTCTCCTTGAAGAGGTTCTCCATGTCCCTTGTAACATATATTTCTAGGTATTTTATCTTCTTTGTACCAGTTGTGAATGGGAGTTCACTCATGATTTGGCTCTCTGCTTGTCTATTGATGTATAAGAATACTTGTGATTTATGCACTTTGATTTTGTATCCTGAGTCTTTGCTGAAGTTGCTTATCAGCTTTAGGAGTTTTGGGGTTCAGACGATGGGTTTTCTAAATATACAGTCATTTCATCTGCAAATAGAGACAATTTGACTTCCTCTTTTCATGTTTCAATATCCTTTATTTCTTTCTCTTTCCTAATTGCCCTCACCAGAACTTCCAATACTATGTTGAATAGGAGTGATGAGCGAGGGGCATCTTTGTCTTGTGCCGGTTTTCAAAGGGAATGCTTCCAGGTTTTGCCATTCAGTATGATATTGGCTGTGGGTTTGTCATAAATAGCTCTTATTATTTTGAGATATGTTTCATCAATACCTAATTTATTGAGAGTTTTTAGCATGAAGGGGTGTTGAATTTTATTGGCCTTTTCTGTGTCTATTAAGATAATCATGTGGTTTTTGTCATTGTTTCTGTTCATGTGATGGATTACGTTTATTGATTTGTGCGTGTTGAACCAGCCTTGCATCCCAGGGATGAAGCTGATTTGATCATGGTGGATAAGCTTTTTGATGTGCTGCTGGGTTTGGTCTGCCAGTATTTTATAGAGGATTTTTGCAGTGATGTTCCATTCAGGGATATTGGCCTGAAATTTTCTTTGATTTTGTCTGCCATGTTTGCTATCAGGATGATGCTGGCCTCATAAAATAAGTTAGGGGAGGAGTCCCTCTTTTTCTATTGGTTTGGATCATTTCAGAAGCAATGGTACCAGCTCCTGTTTGTACTTCTAGTAGAATTTGACTGTGAATCCATCTGGTCTTGGACCTTTTTTGGTTGACAGGCTATTAATTACTGCCTGAATTTCAGAACTTGTGATCTATTCAGGAATTTGACTCTTCCTGGTTTAGTCTTGGGAGGGTGTAAATGTCCAGGAATTTATCCATTTCTTCTAGATTTTCTAGTTCATTTGCTTAGAGGTGTTTATAGTATTATCTGATAGTAGTTTGTATTTCTGTGGGATCAGTAGTGATAATCCCTTTATCATTTTTTATTGTGTCTATTTAATTCTTCTCTCTTTCTTCTTTATTAATCAAGCTAGTGGTCCATCTATTTTGGTAATCTTTTCAAAAAACCAGCTCCTGGATTCATCAATGTTTTACAGCATTTTTCATGTCTCTGTCTCCTTCAGTTCTTTTCTGATCTTAGGTATTTCTTGTCTTTTACTAGCTTTTGAATTTGTTTGCTCTTGCTTCTCTAGTTCTTTTAATTGTGATGTCAGTGTGTCAGTTTTAGACTTTTCCCGCTTTCTGTTTTGGGCATTTAGTGCTATAAATTTCCCTCTAAACACTGCTTTAGCTGTGTCCCAAAGATTGTGGTATGTTGTGTCTTTGTTCTCATTGGTTTCAAAGAACTTATCATTTCTGACTTAATTTTGTTGTTTACCCAGTAGTCATTCAGGAGCAGGTTATTCAATTTCCATGTAGTTGTGTGGTTTTGAGTGAGTTTCTTAATCCTGAGTTCTAATTTGATTGCACTGTGATCTGAGAGACTGTTATGATTTCAGTTCTTTGCATTTGCTGAGGTGTGTTTTACTTCCAATTATGTGGTTGATTTTGGAATATGTGCTTTATGGCACTGAAAAGAATGTATATTCTATTGATTTGGGGTGGAGAGTTCTGTAGATGTCGATTGGGTTCACTTGGTCCAGAGCTGAGTTGAAGTCCTGAATATCTTTGTTAATTTTGGCTCATTTATCTGTCTAATATTGACAGAGTGATGTTAAAGTCTCCCGCTATTATCGTGTGAGAGTCTAAGTCTCTTTGTAGGTCTCTAAGAACTTGCTTTATGAATCTGGGTGCTCCTGTATTTGGTTAATATATATTTAGGATATTTAGCTCTTCTTGTTGCATTGATCCCTTTACCATTACATAATGCGTTTCTTCATCTTTTTTGATCTTTCTAGGTTTAAAGTCTGTTTTATTAGAGACTAGGATTGCAACCCCCACTTTTTTTGCTTTCCATTTGCTTGATAAATATTCCTCCATCCCTTTACTTTGAGCCTATGTCTTTGCATGTGACATGGGTCTCCTGAATACAGCACACATATGGATCTTGACTCTTTATCCAATTTGATAGTTTGTGTGTTTTAATTTGGGGCATTCAGCCTGTTTACATTTAAGTTTAATATTGTTATGTGTGTATTTGATCCTGTTATCATGATGCTAGGTGATTATTTTGCACATTAGTTGATGCAGTTTCTTCACAGTGTGAATGGTCTTTATATTTTTGTGTGTTTTTGCGTGGCTAGTACCAGTTTTTCCTTTCCATATTTCATGCTTTCTTTAGGAGTTCTGGTAAGGCAGGCCTGGTGGTGACAAAACCCTAAAGCATTTGCTTGTCTGGAAAGGATATTATTTCTCCTTCATTTATGAAGCTTAGTTTTGCTGGATATGAAATTCTGTGTTGAAAATTCTTTTTTTAAAGAATGTTGAATATTGGCCCCCCACTCTTCTCTGGCTTGTAGGTTTCTGCAGAGAAATCTGCTGTTAGTCTGATGTGCTTCTCTTTGCAGTTAACCTGACATATCTTTCTTGCTGTTCTTAACATTTTTTTCTTTGTTTTAACCTTGGAGAATCGTACAATTTTGTGTCTTGGGGTTGCTCTTCTCGAGCAGTATCTTAGTGATGCTCTCTGTATTTCCTGAATTTGAATGTTGGCCTGTCTTGCTAGGTGGGGAAGTTCTCCTGGATAATATCCTGAAGTGTGTTTTTCAACTTGATTCCATTCTCCT
Organism: Ateles fusciceps; assembly: GCA_036589455.1. Taxonomy (NCBI): domain Eukaryota; kingdom Metazoa; phylum Chordata; class Mammalia; order Primates; family Atelidae; genus Ateles; species Ateles fusciceps. The sequence goes on from JAZHEH010002384.1 coordinate 7,317, forward strand.
CATCACTTTCAGGTACACCCGTCAGTCATAGCTTTCAGCTTTTCACATAGTCTTATATTTCTTGAAGGCTTTATTCCTTCCTTTTTATTCTTTTTTCTCTAATCTTCACACCTTATTTCAGTAAGTTGATCTTCAATCTCTGATATCTTTTATTCTGCTTGATTGATTCAACTATTGATACATATGTATGCTTCACACAGTTCTCATGCTGTGTTTTTCAGCTTCATCAGGTCATTTATGTTCTTCTCTAAATTGGTTATTCCAGTTAGCAGTTCCTGTAACCTTTTAATGAAAGTTCTTAGCTTCCTTGCATTGTGTCAGAACATGCTCCTTCAGCTCAGAGGAGTTTGTTATTACCCATCTTCTGAAGCCTACCACTGTCAATTCATGAATCTCATTCTTTGTTCAGTTTTGTGCTCTTGCTAGAGAGGAGTTTGATCATTTGGAGGAGAAGAGCTATTCTGGTTTTTGGAATTTTCAGCATTTTTGTGCTGTTTTTTTCTTATCTTTGTGGATTTATCTGCCTTTGATCTTTGAGACTGATGACATGTGGATGGGGTTTCTATGTGTGAGGGGTTCCTTTATGTTGATGTTGATGTTGCTGCTTTCTGTTTGTTAGTTTTCCTTCTAACAGTCAGGCTCCTCTTCTGCAGATCTGCTGCAGTTTGCTGGAGGTCCACTGCAAACTGTGTTTGCCTGGGTATTACCAGCAGAGGCTGCAGAACAGCAAACAAAGATTACTGCCTGTCCCTTTTTTCTGTAAGCTTTGTCCCAGAGGGGCACTGGTCTGATGCCAGCCAGATCTCTCCTGTATGAGGTGTCTGTTGACTTCTGCTGGGAAGTCTCTCCCAGTCGGGAGGCATGGGGATCAGGGACCCACTTGAAGAGGCTGTCTGTCCCTTAGCAGAGCTCGAGCACTGTCCTGGAGGAATCCTATTTGTCAGGATTTGCTGCTCTCTTCAGAGCCAGCGGGCAGGAATGTTTAAGTCCACTGAAGCTGCACCCACAGCTGCCCTTTCCTTCAGGTACTCTGTCCCAGACAGATGGAAGTTTTATCTATAAGCCACTGACTGGGGCTGCTCCCTTTCTTTCAGGGGTTCTCTGCCTGGTGGGGGAGGAATCTAGAGAGGCAGTCTGGCCATAGCCACTTTGCTGTGCTGTGGCAAGTTCCACTCAGTCCAAACTTCCCAGCCTCCTTAGCAGTGTCATGGGAAAATCGCCTACTCAAGCCTCGGCAATGATGGATGCCCCTCCCCCCTCCAAACTGGAGTGTCCCAGGTCAACTTCAAAGTGCTGTGCTGACAGAATTTCAAGCCAGTGGATCTTAGCTTGCTGGGCTCCATGGAGTGGGACCCACTGAAGGAGACCACTTGCCTCCCTGGTTTCAGCCCCCTTTCCAGGGAGTGAACGGTTCTGTCTCACTGGGGTTCCAGGTGACACTGGGGTACGAAAAGAAACTTCTGTAGCTAGCTCAGTGTCTGCCCAAACAGCCACCCAGTTTTGTGCTTGAAACTCAAGACCCTGGAGCTATAGGCAGGAGGGAATCTCCTGGTCTGTGGATTGCAAAAACCACGGGAAAAGCATAGTGTCTGGGCCAGATAGCACAGTCTCTCACAGCTTCCCTTGGCTGGGGAGGGATGTCCTGGCTCCTTGCACTTCCCTTGCACTTCCCCGGTAAGGCGATGCCCCACCCTGCTTCTGTTTGCCCTACATGGGCTGTACCCACTTCCTAACCAGTCTCAGTGAGATAAACTGGGTACCTCAGTTGGAAATGCAGAAATCACCCACCTTCTGTGTTGGTCTCGCTGGGAGCTGCAGCCTGGAGTTATTTCTATTTAGCCATCTTGCCAGATCTGCCAAGGGAAGATTTTTTCAGAAAATATTTTCCCTTTATTTTGTAGGGGGTGTCAAATGGGTGTTTATTTTTTAGGATTTCTCAGTAAGTTGAACAGTTTATTGTACACTTAATGTAGTTGTTTCAAGGTGTAATGGCGTTCTTGTGGGGCATTGGTTCGCAAATCATATTAGACAATAAAAAAGATTAAAAGGCTGGGTATGGTGGCTCATGCCTGTAATCCCAGCATTTTGGGAAGCCAAGGTGGGTGAATCACCTGAGGTCAGGCAGGCATTCAAGACCAGCCTGGCCAACATGGTGAAACCCCGTCTCTACTATAAATACCAAAAATTAGCCAGGTGTAGTCATGGGCATCTGTAATCCTGGCTACTCAGGAGTCTGAGAAAGGAGAATCACTTGAGCCCGGGAGCCGGAAGTTGCAGTGAGCTGAGATCACACTATTGCACTCCAGCCTGGGCAACAAGAGTGAAACACTATCCCCCACCCCCCGCAAAAAAAAGATTGAAAAGTACTTTCTATCAAGATACAAAGAGATGTGTCTCCACAATCACTGCAGAATGTCTTGAAAGAATTCTTACACAGTTCTTGTTTAATGCTTAGAGTTACAGAAAGAAGGTGACTCAGTAGAGTTGCTAGGAATGTAAGTATCTCCACTAGGAAAACATCAAATAGCACTATGAGAGGTGGTAACATACTTCCTAAAATGATAGAAAAGGGTGAGTTTTTGGATGGAACATGAAAAAACACCAAGGTGTTTAGAGACTTTTAGCTATGATTCTAGAAAGTAAAATGTTAGCACTGCATTAATGCTTATTAGCCATCAGTTTTATTTGCAAGTTTTTGAACTATTCCTATGAAGTTTTACCTTACTGAGCATTTTTCCTAACTTTAAGGAAAATTACTATAATAACTTATTTCTCTAGTATATGATTTCAGTTGTGCTGGTGGTTGAAGCAGTTTTTTTCTGTCTTCATAATGATCAGCCTTAATGGCATGTCTCGCTGTTACATGAAGTGTAGCTTCACCACTAATCTATTAGCAATGTAATTATTAGAGATTACTGCACATGTTTTGCTAATTTTTACTTTCAGTTTGTACATTCTAGTTTAATTCTGGTATGCTTTGTTTTATATATCAGAAGTAAAGTTAAAGTTCCATTGGTTTCTTTTTTGATTATAATGTTATAAAAAGCAAACTTAAAATTAGCCTGAACAGCTACTTTACTGTGGGACATTTTTGCACATAGAGTAATTTTCTGATCACCAGAATCTTAAAAAATAATTCTAGTTTTATAAAAGATAAAACTTACCTGGTTTAAAAATAATGTATGTTCAAGTACTATTTAACACTTATGTCCCTAACAGAATGCAGGGCCCACAGTAGTCACTGAGTAAATGTTTACTTTTAATGTTTTAAATAGGAAGACTCTTTTTTACATTGATTGGTTTTGGATTTTGGGGTGCATTACTGACACATTCAGAAATGCTTAAGTAATTTCTCTCTTCTCAAAGATGCATTCTATTTAGCAACTCTTTCTAAATGTGGTTATACAGGTACATCTGAGCCAAAACAACATTTCTAAATCTTTGATTTTTTTTCACGGTGGAGCATTGTGTCTCAACAGAATGAGTTGCATTTCTTCCTGACTGTAAAGAGGCCTGTTTGCATCATGAAAGCAGTGCCTGTCTACTCTGAATTTTAACTCCAATCAAACTATCATAATAGTTGTGCTGTTTATTCAGGATACAAAGACAGTGTTTGATAAACCTTTTTGTTACATCAGTAATATGTTCTATATGATTCCTTCTGTTTCTACTTTATTGTATCTTCTTAGTCAAATGTTCAGTAGTCATTTTATCCTTTGAAAGTTTCAGGAAATCTCTCACCTTCTTCCCATTCTTTCTCTTCACTATTTTCACAAGGTCTTTAAATAGATGTGTGGTTCTGTACCGAATCCTTTAGCTCTTCAACCAGCAGACTGTTCCCCAGTTATTTTCTCTGTGACAAAATATATGTATTTCCTAATTACAGACTGAAAACTATCATTTCCTCCATTCATTAGCCTATTTAAATTTGATATTAAATATCAGTGGTTTAAGTGGGTGAATAGTTGATTCTATGACACTTGAGTGCCTATTTACTTTTACAATACTTGAACAATCCTTAAAATACAGAATGCTATCACAGTTTATTTTGAAAACATCAAAAGTTACTGAAAATATATTAACTATAAAAGTAGGCAGCAAATCCCCTTCAAAATTGATAGTCAGTAGATGAGTGTCAATGTACTAGCTTTTATTACTGACTCAGAATAACTAATATTGGATGTAGCTCTGATGTGCAGGCACAGTGGGCTTCTGAACACTTCACCCCAGATTAGAGACTCACCCACACAGTTATAAGTGGAGAAAGCAGGTGCTTGATACCTATCTCCAAAGGGGCTGCCTGCTGCAGAGATGACAGCTGACTCGAATTCATGTCACTGTGGGCAGACACATCATTTCAAAGCAGAAACACAGACCAAGTGAGCACAAATTCACCTTTTTGGTAAATCTTCCCAAGAGGAAGGTAGAGAGAGTGTAGTTCCCATGTGGAAATGTGAGGCCAGGGAAACCAGGGTTCTCCTATCATTTCTGCCTGGATTTAAATTGTAATTGAAATTAAATTCATGTCTTTGTAATGATGAAAAGGTGGACAGAAGTGTGCTAGATGAAAAAGAGAAATCTGTTTTGTGTTTCCAAGTTTGCTATAAATAACCTACAGCATAGGTAATTGACTTATTGATTGATTGTGGTAAACCATTTTTATTTGGAGAAAATTAATAGTTCTTTTGAGGAAGAATTTTTCTCCACTTCAGCTTGCCTAGTTTAACTAAAGGCTCTTTATTTCATGTTCCTTGTTTAGAGAGTTAAAAAAAGTTGTTTATACATTGAGTACATTCACTGTTACTAACAGAAGTTCTGACATTAATTGCTGTTTCTAATTTTTTTCATAACTTTCAAACTTACAATTTAGAAAAGTACTCTTTTCTGCATCATGCCTAAACATTATTGAGCTATGTGACAGTTTTACATATGCATTTTCTCTGAGTTTTATTTTAAAATCTCTGTCTGTTTTCTGCGTAAGAAGGAAGCAGCTGGCATAGAACTCCAGGCTCAGTAAGGAGACCTAATGCCCATTCCTGGCCTATATGTAGCTAATTCACTTTGTGACCTCAGGCAAGCTACAATCTCTCTGAGCCTGTGTTGCCTCTTAGGAAAAATTAGGGACTTTAGCTGCATTGGTGGCATGCCTTAAAAAAATGGAAAAATAACACTTTCCGTTTTAATAAAATGTCTGTGAAACTGTATTCAGTAAGACAAAAGTCCAGCTGTCTGGCTAACGGAGGGATGGGAGCTCTGAAGCTGTGACTTCCTTATCTTTTAATTCTGCAGTGTCCTGTGTGGAACCTTAGATTGATTTGGGATGTAGTGTGAAAACTACCAGTTATTAGAGAAGTTTTTCAATTAGCTAAAATTCGCTGGTGCATTGATTTCCTGTGTATAATTTTGTCAGCTACTGATTTTTAATGAAAAAGTACAAATGAAGTTTCAAGTGTGTTCCCCTTATCAATGTTGGACTTGAAGCCACCTCCACCATCTGAAACATAATCTCCACCTGGAAATAAACAGAAAGACCATGGAGAAAGGAAGAATGGTCTAATGAAAAGCTTACATTTTTTAATTCATTAGGAATTAGCTCCTAATGAATTAAGCTTTAGATTTGGTTGGCAGATGGCATAAAATGAAGGTGAACAGTTTAATAAGCTTTTTTATTTCCTCTGATAATGTTCAGTTTCTCCTAAGCTATTGCTCTACACGCTTCCAAAGCCATTGATGTCACCTTTGTCTGTAACTGAATAGGACAGTGATTAATGTCACTAAGACGCTTTTCTCTCCATTTTCCTTCTATGACCTGTGCCAGGCACTGTATTAAGTCATTCAATGGGTGACAACAATTCTGAATTTCTATTAAGGGAATTTAGGAAAATAGGTGATTTAATGGTAAGAAGAAAATGAAAGGGATTTTGAAAGTCATTTCATATTTGCCAGTTTTCACTGGTGAATATGGGCAGAACTGCCCCAGCCTGGACAAAACTGGGGCCATCAACCCTTCTGAAAGCTCTCAGAAGCCCCTTTCAGGACAGCTCCCTCCCAGTGTTTAGTCTGTCTTTTTTCCCTGTGACCCTGTAAACCTGACCTGGTATCTCTTTCCCAAAGGCAGTTGCCCTCAGCAGTCATTTGCGTGGTAAAATATTCAAAGGTTAGCAAAAGGCTGGAAGAGGATTTATGTAGGGAGAGGCAGCTCCAGGATTGGAATAGAGGCAACTGCTTCTACCCTGTACTCTTTCAGAGTTAGGGGGGTGTGGAAAGAATGACCTTCAATTAAATTTATTATGCTAAAAGTATTCTCTATCTAGAGAGTTAAGACTTCTTGAGGATAAAAGTAAACAGTCTATCAAGAAAAGTATTTGATTTGTAATTAAGTAATGTGTGTATTATGAAAGTATTTGTGACTGGGGTATAATGAACTAATAAAACCTATTACACGCAGGAAATATTTAGGAGAAGAGCCTTTGGAAGAAAAGAAAATAACATTAGTAGTTTGTTAGTTCAAGTCACGTAAAACTGCACATTTTACATACTGTTAATGAATGATAATACAAGATTTCTTTGATAAAGTCTTACTCCTTTATCTGGTATAGAGTCATTACTTTGACAAAGCCTGGCTAGTAATGATTTTATCATGTTGCCCAGGTTATAAAGTCTATCTATAACGTTATTGTCACAAAAACGTTGCAGAAAAACTGCCAAACTATTCCTAAACCTGTTAGTCAGAAAAATGTCTTTGCACCCAAAATTTGTAAAGGCACTGGATATCATATTATCATGATCAAAGTGGATAAAAAGAGTCAAATTCTGTAAAATATTTGAAGAGATTTATTTGAGTCAAATATGAGTGACCATGGCCCATGACCCAGGTCTCAGGAGGTTCTGAGACATGTGCCCAAGGTGGTTGGGATTCAGCTTGGTTTTATATATTTTAGGAATGCATGAAAGATTAACCAAATACATTTCAGAAATGCATGGGTTTGGTTTAGGAAGGTAGAACAACTCAAAGCGGGGGCTTCCAGGCTATGGGTAAATTTAAACATTTTCTAGTTGAAAATTGGTTGAGTTTGTCTAAAGAGCTGGGATCAATAGAAAGGAATGCTCAGGTTACAGATGAAGAATTGGGGAGACCAAGTTTTATTGAGCAGAGGAAGCTGTTTGATAACACACTTTGGAGTCAGCAGGTTGTACATTGTTTTTATTGGACTTAAAAGGCTCCCTGGTTATTATCTCCTGGATCTGGGAGGAAGGAAAACAAAGGGGCAAGAGGATTCTCTACAGAATGTGAATTTTTCCCATAAGAGATTTTGCAGGGCAATTTCAAGATATGGTAAGGAAATGTATTTTGGGGTTAATATTGTTTTTCCTCATCTCATAATGTTATGCCAGAGTCAGATTAAAAAATAAGTCACAATATATAGGGTTAAATAAAACCCATCTGATGAGAATTTATGGTTTCTAGGGCATGACTCACCAGAATCCTAGATAGGAATTTGGATAAGATAAAGATCAGAGCTTAGTTCTTACCACCATGATGTAGTTGTTATTTTCAATATACCAATATTAATTGTACTTTTTGTCAGATTAATCTAAACATCATAATATATATATATGTTTTCTATTATCTAAACTTAAAATAAGTAGGAATTTTATTTATGTGTTTTTTTTTTTAATTTAAGCAAGTCTCAAGTTAGAGTTAGCCTCTGAAATTATCATATAAAAGACTACGTTTTATAAGTGATGTGTCATTCTCATAATGTCTCTTGTTTAACTTAAACAGTATAAATAATATTTGACGTATTTCAGATGCCACAGGAGTTTTAAGACAGTATAACTAGAGAGCTACAAAAAGTATATTGTCAAAGTTTCTGAATTAAATTCGTTGATTTCTGAAATAAACTACAAATAGCAAATATCCCTTTCCATAATTTGGTTAATGGATAATATGTTAAATATTATTTCATATACACTATTAATGAAAGATGTGAAAGCATTAACATTTATAATGAAAAGCATACTTAACTCATCATTAATTTATCATGTTTCATAGCTTCAGAGAAATCTCAAGAAGTCTGTGTATCTTTCTTCCTGGGGCTCCACACTTTCTTCACTTCTGCCATCCCTATGGACCTGCCAGCCAGCACACTGAAACTGTTCTCAGAAAACAGATGCATCGTGAACATCCCAGATTTATGATGGTGATTTAAGGCCAAGAGACAGACTCCAGGCTCATCTAGTAACACTCAGTCAAGCTACTCCGGTTCAAATGCAGCCACATGACAGGTGACATTTTAAATTTCATCATTTACTTTGTCATTGGTTTACTTGTGCCCTCAGGAAAGGTTCCAAATTCCTAGCATGGAGTGAAAACACCCACATCAGTTTGGCTTCTGTTAAGTTATTCAGCCTCATCTCTCATCACTTATCGTACTCTGTCCTTTTGCTCTAGCATCTCACCAAAGTCGGCTGTGCAGAACTCCACAGGGAACTTCTTGGCTCCAGCTCTCTGCACGTGTTCTTCCCTCCATCAGCCGTTCTTATTTCCTGTCCTTCAGGTGTCAACCTACATATCGTCTCTAGCAAACAACCTACAATATTGACATGAAACTGAGATACATGTCTCTTCTGTGTGTTTTCCAACAGTGCCCTGTTTAATAACTGCCATGGTGTCTATGACTCTGTTTGGAAATTGCCTGTGTGTCTGTTTGTTTTTCAGGTTGTCACATGCAATTGTTGAGGGGTGGACTATATCATCTTCATCTTGTAATTTCGGTGCTTGACTTAGTTCCTGAACATATGGTGGTTGAATAACTGTATGAAAAAATGAGAAAACCAGAAGTTCTGATACTTAACCACAATGATAATTCAATTTGTGACTATGACCAAATTATATTTCACAGTAATTTTATATTGTAATTTTGCATAAGTATTTTTTATTCTTATTAACACTGATAAAGTTCTCAACTCATGTTACTGACTTACACTTAGTTAACTATGGAGTATTTGAGATAAGGAATTCTTTCTTTTTCTTTTCAGATGCTGCTTTGGGATCATGTGTGGTTTTTCATCTAGGACGTACTGATAAGTCAAATATAAATTAAGATATAGTTTGGAAATATTAAGAAATATGTATTGATTTTAACCAGAAATATATGATCTGAAATATAGTAAAATGTAATTACCGATCTGTTTGCCTGACATTTTGATTCCCATTATGTACATTACATGTGAAAATATTTATTAAAGGAAAATATTTTTGTATCATGCATATCTGATGAAAATTTATATAGTAGTTAAAATAGTGTTTCTTGGTCCTCTTGACTAACTCTCCAGTGGATCTTACAAACAAAAACTAGTATTATTGAGTTTTGCGTACTCAAACTTTCAAAATGCCAACTGGTTAAATAGCCAAACAGCTAAGTTGTCATTAATACTTCAGTGTAGTTAATTGATGGTTTATTCTTATTTTATAATTTTTATATAGTGATAGATTCTGATTTAGACAGACATCATTTTAATATACTGGTAGTGTGGTCATTGCCAATGTTTGGATGTATGTCAATTGTTATAGTGCCATCAAACATATAATCTTAATTTTAATCACTGGTGTATATAGATATTTTCTCCTGGAAATATATGAATTGCCTTAGGCTTTTCTCCTTTTCTTTTTCTATTCATTTTTATTTGTGAACTTTTGGGAAGCACTCTTAAAATTATAGAAAAGTTCCAAGTTATGTTACAAACAATTCTCCCCCCTGAACCATGTGAGAGTAAATTGCTGACATTAGGCCAGCACTCCTGATTAATAGGCAAAGCACAAGTCAGGACATTCTACATAATTACAACACAACCTTGATAATCAGAAAGTTAACGTTAATACATCACAACATTCAATCTTCAGCTTCTTTTGAGCATTTGTTAATTGTCTGTCATGTCTTTTATAGCAGACGGATTCCATTCAGATCCATGGGTTGCATTTAGTTGTGTCTCTTAGACTCCTTCAGCCTGGAAAAGTTCCTCAGATTTCCTTGACCTTCATGACTTTGAATCTTTTGAAGAGTAAAGTTCAGAGTATGGAATGTCTCTCAGTTGTTTTTTCCTGATGTTTCATTGTGATTAGTTTGTGTTATTTTCGGCAAGAGTATCTCAGAGGTGATCCTGGGATCTTCTCATTGCATCCTACCATATTACCTGTAATTTTGGTTTTTCTTATTACTGATGATATTATTTTTGACAGTTAATGATGGCATCTGTTGGTTTTCTTTTCTGTAGTGTTGCTTTTCATCTTGCGATTAATTCATATATTGTGGGGGAGATAATTTAAGACTATGTAATTATCTCTGTTCCTTGTAAAATCTTTAAATCATTTACTTAGATCAACCTGGATGCGTGGTTTATTTCGTACAATGGGATATAATTTGTTGATATTTTAAAAAATTTGTTTTATTTTTTTAGATGTGTTTTGTTTTGACAATTTCAGTCTTAAGGAAAAATTATAAAAAATAGTACAAAGAATTCTTGGGTCCCATTCCCCCAAATGTTAACGTTTTACTGCATTTGCTTTACTTCTTCACCCCCTTTTCCTCTTCTCTTTCTAAATAAATATAAATGTAGGTACACAATATAGATTTCTCCTCCTGAACCATTTGTGAGTCACAGACATGATGCCTCTTTATCTCTAAATACTATATATTTCCTAAAAAGAAGGAAATTTCTTACATAACTATGATTATCATTATCAAAATCAGGAAATTGAAATTGATTCAATGTTAACATCTAATTGACAGACCTTATGCAGATTTTGCCAGTTTCCCCCATAATATCCCTTATAGCCGAAACCAAGATGGGGGATTTTCACATTCCATGATGTATTGGGTCCAATTGTCCTCTTTATTCTCCTTTAATCTGGGACTGTGTTTGAGCCTTTCTTTGATTTTCATAACATTCATGTTTTTGAAGAGTATGGGTCAATTATTTTACGGATTTTCTCTCAGTTTGGGTTCATATGATGTTCCTCATGATTAGATTCAGGTTATGTCATTCAGGCAGGAATGTTATACAGGTGATGCTGACTTCTTCTCAATGGAGCACATCTGGAGGCTTATGCAGCATATATGGAGGCTGTCACTTGGTTTCATTGCTGGCCAGTATTGACTTCGATTCTTTGGTTGAGGAGTATCTGTCAGGTTTGTCCATGGTAAAGTTACTGTTTGCCTTTTGTATTTTACTGATACTTTGTGTGGCAATGCTTTGTGGCTCTATAAATGTGCAGTTATGCCTCAAAATTTCACCCAGTAGGTTTAGCATTGCATTGATGATTTTTCTTTTTATTTTCTCTGCTGTTTGACAGAATCATGCTCTGTACTCTGGGCTAGAGTGCAGTGTAGTGGCACAAGCTGAGCTCACTGCAGCCTCAGACTTCCTCCTGGGCTCAAGTGGTCCTCTTTTTGAGCCTCCCAAGCAGCTAGGATTATAGTGACACACCACCATACCTGGCTGACATTTGTATTTTTTGTAGAAATGGGTGTTGCCATTTGCCCAGGCTGGTCTCAAACTGCTGGGCTCAGGGATTCACCCAACCTCAGCTTCCCAAAGTGCTAGAATTACAGGCATGAGCCACTACACGTGGCTGCATTGATGGTTCTTGCTTGAATTAATTATGATGTTGGTGGCCACCTGATGATTTTCTTATTCTTTCATGCCTTATACATGGTTTTAAAAATGAAAAAAAAAATAGACAGAGGAGAAGGGAAAACATTATTTTGGTGTTCAAATATCCCAAGACTTGGCCAGTGATAGCCATTTCAGGCTGACTTCATGTCTTTTTGATGCTTTGCCATTATTCTTTTAACATTTCTTTATTGTATGGCACACAATGTTCCAAGCTTATCATCTGCTTTCTCTTGCCCAGCCCTGAAATCAGCCATTTTTGTAGCAGACCATATTTCTTTTAGGGGAGAATGATATTTAGAAACTAGGATCTGGCCACTTGTTGAGGCAGGTGTGTATATGGCTGTTGGAGTTGTCACTGCTCACAGGCTTACTCATGGAACAGAGCAGAAAAACATATGCATATACATAAATACACATTCATACATGTTTACATTCATCCAAATTTCAGTATCAAAATATATTGAAAATCCCAAGTTCTTATTGACACTCTCCATTCTAGTCCAATCCCACATAGTTCATTCTAATGTTTTCCTTTCCTTTCCTCTTGAACAATCTGGGAGTTAGAAGCATAGTAGAAAATTCACATATAAATTTGAACTCCCCACAAAATTTAGCTACTATTAGCCAACTGTTGACCAGAAGCCTTATTCATAACATAAACACTCAATGAACACATATTTTATGTGTTAAATGTATTATATACTATAATAATAATTATTATTATTATTTTTTGAGACTGAGTCTCTTGTGGCCCAGGCTGGAGTGCAACCATGCAATCTTGGCTCACTGCAACCTCTGCCTCCCAGGTTGAAGTGATTCTCCTGCCTCAGCCTCCCAAATAGCTGGGGCTACAGGCATGTAGCACCTTGCCCAGCTAATTTTTTGTTATATACTATATTCTTAAAAAAAAAGTGGACAAAAGAAAATGTCACTGAGAAAATTATAAGGAATATAAAGTGTGTTTACAGTACTGCACTGGATTCATCAATACCACAAGTTTATTTCATGTGTTTCTGAGATAAATAATCTGTCTGAAATGACAAGCAAACAAAGATGCAGACCTCAATTCATGGTGCCTATCCAGTATCATGGCTTTCTCTTACAAGGGTATAATATTTTTCTGCTTATTGGAAGCACTTTATCCATCATGGGTAGTACTTTCTTTGGGTTCTATGGTTTACACTATTCCACTAAACATGACAAAAAATACAAAAGAAGTTCTGTCTAGAGCTTTCAGACAAGAGAAATAAACAAAGGGTATCCAATTGGAAAAGAAGTTAAATTATTTTTGTTTGAAGATGATGTGATCTTATATTTGAATATCCTAAAGACTCCTTCTAAGAACTGATACACACATTCAGTAAAGTTGCAGGATGACAACAATCAACATACAAAATTAGCAGCATTTCTGTATGTCAACAGTGAACAATCTGAAAAGGAAATCAAGAAACTAATGCCATTTACAATAGCTACAAATAAAATAAGATACCTAGGAATGCACTTAACCTAAGAAGTGAAAGATCTCTACAATGAAAACTACAAAACACTGATGCAAGAAAGGGAAGAGGAGACAAAACTGGAAACATATTCCATTTTCATGGATTGGAAGAATCCATATTTTTAAAATGTCCATACTATCCAAAGCAATCTACAGAGTCAATGTAGTCTCTATCAACATACCAAAATGTTACTCTTCACAGGAATAGAAAAAATAATCCTAAATCCTAAAGTTTATATGGAACCACAAAAGACCCAGAATAGCCAAAGGCATTCTGAGAAAAAAAAAGGGAGGAATCACATTACCTGACTTCAAATTATACTGCAGAACTGTGGTAACCAAAGCAGCATGGTAACTGGCATGAAAACAGACACATTGACCAGTGCAACAGAAAAGAGAGCCCAGAAATAAATCTATTACATCTACAGTTAACTCACTTAAAAAAGGTACCAAAAACATACACTGGGGAAAGGAGAGTACTGGGAAAATTAGATATCCATATGCAGAAGTATGAAACTAGACCCCTGTCTCTCATCATACACAAAAATCCAATCAAAATGCATTGAAGACTTAAATCTAAGACCTCAAACTATGAAACTACTAAGATAAAACATTGGGGTAATTCTAGAACATTGGTCTTGTAAAAGATTTCTTGAGTAATACCTTTAAAGCACAGTCAACCAAATCAAAAATAGACAAATAGGATCACATCAATTGAAAAGCTTCTCTACAGCAAAGAAAGCAATCAACAAAGTGAAAAGACAACCCAGAGAATGGGAGAAATATTTGCAAACTATGCATCTGACAAGGGATTAACAACCAGAATATATAAGGAGATCAATAACTGAATAGGAAAAAATCTAATAAACTGATTTTAAAATGGGCAAAATATCTCAATAGGCATTTTTCAAAAGAAGAAATGGCAAACAGGCATACAGTGGCATACAAATGACAAGCAGGTATACAAAAAGTGCTCAACATCACTGATCATCTAGGAAATGCAAATCAAAATAACAATGAGATCTGTTGACCCACTAAAAATGGCTTTTATCTAAAAGGCAACAATGATTGCTGAAAGCATGCAGAGAAAAGGGAACCCTCATACACTGTTGTTGGAAATGTAAATTAGTACAACCGCTATGGAGAACAGCATGCAGCTTCCTCAAAAAACTAAAAACTACAACTACCGTATGATCCAGTAAACCCATTACTATGTGTTTATCCAAAGGAAAGGAAATCAGTATGTCAAAGAGATAATTGCACATGCAGGTTTATCCTAGCCCACTGTTCACAATGGCCAAGCTAAGTGTTGGGAGCAAGCTGTTTATCAACATGTGCATGGTAGAGGAAATGTTCATATACACAGTGGAGTACTATTCAAACATAGAAAAGAATGAGATCCTGTCATTTGCAATGACTTGGGTGGAACTGGAGGCCATTGATTTAGCAAAATTAAACCAGACACAGAAAGAACTTCTCATGTTTTCACTCATTTGTGGGAGCTAAAAATTAAACCAATTGAACTCATGGACATAGAGAATAGAATGATGGTTACCAGAAGCTAGGAAGGGTACTGGGGGGTTGGGCAGAAGTGAGGATGGCTAATGGGTACAAAAATAGATTTACACAGAATGAATAAGCTCTTGATAGCACAACAGTCAACAGTAATTTATTGTACATTTAAAAATAACAAAAATGGTGTACATGGAATGTTTGTAACAAATGATAAATACTTGAGGTGATAATATTTACACTATTTATGCTGATGTTATTATTCTTTGTATGCCTCTATCAAAATATCTCATGTACCTTATACATATGTATATATCTTCTATGTACCCATAAAAATAATTTAAAAAACAAAAATACCACAAAAGATCGCTTTTCACTGTGAAACATGATTTACCGGCGAGACAAACTGCTCTTGTGGAGATGATAAGCATCACTTGGTGTTTTAAGTGCATACCTGTAACACTTGAGTTCACTGCAATAACAACAGGAGGTAGCTATGAGATAGATACCATAGTAAAGCCTGTGATATATATAATTTATGTAGTTATGATTTATATTGTATTTTTTTATTAAGGGACTTAATTTTTTAGAGCCTTTTTTTGGTTCCCAGAACAGAAATCTCAAAGGCTCTAGTGTCCTTCTCCAAAAGAATGGGCAAGGCAGTTTTTAACAGTCCTTGCTCCTGTACCCTGTCAGGAAAGGGAGAAGCTATAGCCAAATGTCTTGAAAAGGTGGCTCAGCAGTTTGCGAAAAGCAGTATATTTTCATATATCTTGTCAGTTCCAGCTGCTAATCACAATTATATGATGGATCCAGTGTGCAAAGACATTAAAGAGAGCATTGGGAATTTGGGAAGGATGGAGTCAGAAATGGAACTGATTCCAATAAAAACAGGAAAAACAGTTTGTGAAGATTTGACTACTGCAGATATTGGTAGAGGAACATTCCACAGCCAGTTGGTTTCATCCAGGCTATTATAACTGCAGCCAAAGGAAGGGAAAATGTCATATTTGTTGAAATAGTCTCTAGGAGAGCCCTCCAAAGAAACATAAGATAAATCATAGGTGAAGAAACCTACATTTTCTCTTTCTACAACCAAATAAAGAGTACAAGACTGTTTTTGATCTGGTACAAATTCTATTTCAATATGAACACAACCTTAACTGGCCATGCTTTTATGAATGTTTGAAAACAACAGGTTACCTGAGGTATCAACTTGATCACAAGAATCTTAAGACTTTAATTTAAAGAGTCTTTAGTTGCAGAAAAAAAATAGCTTATTCCAGTCATCCTCTGATTAGTATTGCAAGTGACATGATAGATTTTAGTTGTTTCAGATCTTGGGGTAGAGCACTCCATGTTTTTGAGCAGAGAAACAATGAAACTACGTTGGTTCCTGGTTCCGTTTTGTGGAATCTGGTTTGGCTTGCGTGATGGACAATTTAAAACCCAGAGCACCTCTTGGTACATATTAGGTAAGAGTTGCTTTTTTAGCTCCCTGTGTGGTGAACCAAAACTTTTTATATTATCTATAAAAATGCAGTTGGAATCCAGAAACAGAAAGGAAATTTAAAACCATATTTTCCCATTAGTAGCTCATGCAATGAAAGAAATTACAAACATTAAAAAAAAATCTTGAGTGAAGCAACACATTTTTCTTGTGAGCATCTTTCAGAGGCGTAAGTTGATTTTGACCAATGATGAAGTTCCTGAATAACTCATGTTGGTTTCCAATAAAGTACCATTTTAAAACAGTTAAAAAAACATTTCATTTTGTGATGAGCTAAAGGAAAGCATAAAAACAATCAAAGTTAGTGAAGATCTTTAGAGTGACATCTATGAATGTCATATCCATCTGGTGCCATTAGATTGTTTCTTTGAAATGGCATTTGTCGTGACCATAAGAGACAGAAAGATTGGAGGAAAAGCTGGTTTTCCATCAGAGATAGACATATTGAGTTTTCAAAAATCAGAAAGGGGAGGTGAATGTATACATACAGGCCACCAAATGTACAGAAAAGTATTTTGAAGTGTGTAGATTCTTTACGAACAAATATAGTTCCAGTTTAGCAAGACTAGAAGACACTGTGTTCATGTATAGTAGACAAACATAATGTGATGATAACTTGCTTCTTGAAAACATCCAGAAACAAATATCAGATTCGAATGCTTGGGAACCCTGTTGAAGTAGCTCCATTACTTGTTCTCGCTGACACATTACATTAGCCCAACAGCTTAAAAATTATCTACTTTATGACTCCAAGTATATTGGGTTTCAGAAATGGACAATGAGATTTTGAGATGAGAGTATGTGATATAATGAAAACTGAAATCTGGGACTTCCATTATATTTTATTCAGGTATAAAATTCAAAATCTAAATGATGACATCCCAGCTGTTGACTTTTTCAATAGCTAACAAAGTGCTATGAGGCATTTCATCAACTGATTTTGACTTTAAAAGACTAAAATTCTGATTGATGTGTGACAGTATTCACCTACAGAACAATAAGAAATGTGGATCATCTGAATCCAGGATTTGTTCCGACATGACAAGAACTTCTTTGATGGAAGTACCATGAGTGGCATTTCAGGTAACCGATATTAGTGATACAAGCCCACAGGACATTGTAATCTTAATGTCGAGGAAAGAATCATCCAGAACTCTGCACTGATTGGGGAACAATATTCATTTCTAAAATCAGGCATACTTGCTTTGAAACAGTTTATGACAGGAAACCTCACAAGGGCAGCTTGAGGTGTTCACTCTATAACACTTCAGATCTCTACAGCATAGTAGAGATGCTCACTGAGGTAGAAAATCACAGACTCACATGGCTTATGACCAATCTGTGGAATTGATAAAATGTTATTAGTGAGACTAATAAAATATACATCCATTCAGAAGATAATTTTCCTGTATAGCACCTGCAGCTGTACTTTTGGCAGTACTTTGTATTGCACTGATGAAACAATGGAGAAATAGAAATTCCTGACACTGTCCAGTCAGAGTGAAGATTGGTGATCACATGGATAACTACTTTCCTGTTATGACATCGTGAAAGGTCATCATCATTATCATTATCAATAAATTTTTTGACATGGTGTGCTTTCAAAGCAAGAAGTTTCCTGTATTAAAAATGTACCTTGTATGTCATACTTTATGATAACTTGGAAAATTTTCACCCAGGTATTACCAAATGCCAGACATCTCTGTACACTTGCTGTCATCCCCCAACAGCCAGGATCTATACTAGCAGAGGTGCTGGCCTCTGCTGCTAAGAAAGTGGGCTATCAGGGAGCACACTTCTTTCAGTCTCTGCAGGTCTATGCAAAGAGTGGAGCACTACCAAGCACTCATTTACTGCCATCTTTAGAGGAACTCATCGAAGAAGCACACTTTGACCTTCCCAACCTCCAAGATGTATTATACTCATGTAGCCAACACCAACCTGACTTTTTACAACAAGGATTGCATAATGGTATGACTCACATGCAGGTCCACATTTTAAATCTTAGCCAGGTTGTACAGAAATCCTGCCTGATAGCATCCTATAGATCTGTCAGTGACTAACGTCAGTCAGTTTGAAAAATAATTGAAATTTGAAATATGGCTGTCTCCTTTTTTTTTTTTCAACAAAATACACTGGTGAGTCATGCTCTGTCTTCATATTTCACATGTGTGGATATCTGTTTTGCTGTATTGGAAATCCATTTTCCAGAATGTCAGTTTTCCCAAATACTTATGTGTAGAGCCAAGATGAAACCTTAAGGCAAATGGAGTGTATGTTGTTTCAGTGTGAGCCCTCTGGCTTTGGATTTGAAGCTGTGACATTTATTGCACAGAAAGGAGGTAGTTCCCTTATGATTTTTTTATGGAGAAATCTAACCTCCAAGCAGGTGAAGGAAACGCATTTGCTGGAAAATCAGAATGAGGGATGCAGGATCATCAGCCTACAGTGTCATGTTAGTTTTTACTCTGAGGTAGAACAGGCAATACACTCAATAGGACATATCTTTCCAAAGAGGGAAACCAAAGGGGTATCTCACAGTGCTGTGTCTTGGATGATGGGCCATTTGAAGGTCTTAACATCTCTTGATTTGAGAAGTATTAAATCTCAATGTATCTGGAGCAGTAAATCCTCACCTTGAGACCAGGGACAGGAACTTGATTATTTTGAGACTAGAGAACAGGAACTTGATTACATTTATTCATCAGTTCTGCCTTCCTGGAAAATGCAGCACAAGCCATCTATACTGCTGCTAACTCTTTCCTGGACATCTTCTGCCACTATCTCAGGAACTGGATTTCTGCTGGACAATAGATTATATCGGGAGCCTTGACTCTTGAATTACTGCTAAACAAACACCATCTTCAAAGTGTTTTAGCCATCAGAGAAATACTTAACTCCTCAAATAGACCAAATCAATAAATATCTCTAAACATGCTTAATTCTGAATAATACTCAACAATCTATAGTCAGATTTAATTTGGGTAAATAAAAGTTTTCCCAAGTTCCATCTCTTAGAATTCATTTCTCCAAAGAATCCAAGATGAATTCAGTTTTCTGGAAGATTCTTACATGGCTTTTACATATTATTCATCTTGGATATCATCAGATGAGTACACCACTTCTTTAGCTAGTGAATTCGTGAATACAAACCTCAAAGATATTATAATGTTCACATTGGTTACATCATAAGGCATAGATTCCACGCCAACTATGACAACTCAAAAAAGCTCTTTCATGATCTAAAGGTTCAAATTCCTCTAATCAGACTGATTGATATAGACACAACTCCGCAAACCTTAAAATTGTTT
>JAZHEH010002385.1:0-17088 GCA_036589455.1 Ateles fusciceps
GGGGTCTGTCGGGATGGGGAAATGGGGAAGGGGGCAGCGGGGGTGGGGGAGTTGGGGGGGGAGAGATAGCTCATGGGGAGAGATGCCAGATATAGGTGATGGGGGAGGGAAGAGCAGGCAATCACACTGTCATGTGTGTGCCTCCGCAAACAATCTGAAATGTTCTTCACATGTACCCCAAAACCTAAAATACAATAAAATATATATATATTTAAAAAAATAATAAATAAATAAATAAATCAACATTAGTTTACTGAGGGAAAAATGGTGAAATCTATTGTTTGACCTTTTGCAGATAAAACGGCTAAATGTTATATTGTTATGGAGCCATTCAGAGAGTTTTACCTTACAAGAAACATGGTTAAGAGTTACACAATTTTAAATCCAAAGCAAAAAAATGAAAAAAAAAGAACAAAACATAGAACAATATGTACAGCAAACTGCAATTATGTAAAAACGTGTGTGTCCAAGTGGATAAGGTTAAGAAAAGGATACACAAGGAGAAAATAGCTGTTCCATTAGGATTTCTATTATTCAAAATGCCATTAATATTGCTGATATATCAACTTTCTCACTAAAATCAGATAAAAGTTCAAACAGAAAACAAATCTAGCCAACACAAAATCTAGCTCATGTATTAGTAAAATTTTTATTTGTAGTACTATACTTTAGTAGCACAAAAATGTACTGTATAATGCGTAGGTCAAATTCAATACTTTTCTTGTGATTGGATTCTCCCCCCTCCCGTCTGAGAATTTCATCGGAATATCTGAGAAAAGAGAACTAGTAGATAACATTGCCCATTAAAATAAATTTTAATGATTTAATTTAAAACATTAAAATTGTTCCCTTGAACATCATCTTCAGTGTCTTATTGATCTTTATATTCTTAGTTTATGTATAGCTCAATAAAATTTGTGAAATTAATGAATAAATGATAATTAGTTATGACTAACTTGAAACGTTGTTACAATCATTGTACAAAATAACATATAATCTCAGATAATAAGTTTTATCTGAGATTCCAGAATCATTATATAGTGTATTACTGAAAACATAGTATTTAGTAATTTTTATAAGAATTAGGCTTCTGAATCAGAAGCCTTGAGTGATTTGTTTTATTATATTTGCCTTTCCAAATATATAGTAAGTATATATGAAAAAGTTATGTATTTTTTAAAGTGGCATTTAGGTCAATTGACTTTTCAGGATTCTGACATGAATGAGAAAAGCCAATAATACACATTCTACAAAGAACGTATTCCCAAGATATTGGGTAATCTAAAACATCATTAGAGTAACATAAGTACTCTCATGCAGTACAGTTTAAGTTCTTCCATAAGTGCAAGTGTGTACATGAACATATACACACCAACTTTTGGGCTGCAATGTTATGAAGTTAACCGAGGCAATGTGTTGGAATAGCTAATAATGACAAGAAAAATTATTTATAAACTTTTTGTCCAAGGTCATTTCCTAGGGTATGAACTAGGTATGTGAGAAGTGATGTACATCAATCTGTCAATTTTTCAAAGAAACCAATTAAGCTGGCATCACAGAAACTCATCAGCCTTCAAAAGATAATTTATCCTAATTTGCCTTCTCTAATGTTTATGAAAGCAAAATGTTTCTATCTTGAAAAAAACACAATGTGTTTTTTCAAATTGCAAAAAGTGCATATCATTGTTCTAAGTCAATCTGATATACAAGATTGAATTTTTCTTCCACAGCATATTCTAAGTGCATATAACGAGTTCATTTCATATAACTGAAGACTAAAATTTAGGAAATTCCCTGCATGAAATGTATTAGGTGACACCTTACATAGAAAAGAGAAATTTCCATGCTAGCTCTATTAGACATTATATATAGACAAAAGAAAAATTATATATGAGAGGTAAAGTTGAATTATTTAAAATGTGGAGGCAAACTGACCACACTGGTATTGCTAGCAAAGACAAGGCAGGTTATCTCTGTTCTTTCCCCTTTGATTGCAACAGGATTCTGCTACATCTTTACATGGGGTGCTAACAGGGGCAGCATCTTCCTGGCCCACCTCTCTGAAGCTGAGGAAGATCCAAGGCCTGCATCTCCCCAGACCTCCATTCAGCAGCAAAATGCAGCCAAAATCTCATATATTCTAGCACTATCCCCAAGTGGCAGAAGACAACCCAGGTCTGTTATCTCACAGCCTATCACTGCACAGTAGAAGATAAACAGGCTTGTTGTCTCCTGTCTCCAAATCCAGATGCAGAGGGTGACTCAGAAACAACATTTATCAACCTTGTATTCAGTGGTAGAATATGGCTCAGGCAGGTATTTTCACGCTCCAGTAGCACTTGTAGAGATTGACCAGGAAGTTTGCTGGCACCAGGTACCTCAAAAACCAGGCTAGGGGAAATGCTCCTTGTCCCACAGAGCAATGTTATCCATTCTTCTAGTGGGCACCAAGAGGCTTAAGGAGTTTCTTCTGCCCAAAATGTACATAAATAGCAGGGATGGAAGCATCATAAAGACATTTCAACTAGCCATTATATATTCTTCCAAAACAGATGTAAAAGTATATATAAAATCTCAGCAAAGAAAGTATGGAAATAACCAAATGAAAATTATAACTGAAAAGGACAAAAAATAAAATAAAAACTTTCTGGTTTGGTTCAGTCACAGAATGAAGAAGACAGAGAAAAGAATCACTGAATTTTAACACAGATCAGTAGAATGCACACTATTTAAGAAAGATAAAATAGGCCAGGCATGGTGGCTCATGCCTGTAATCCCAGCACTTTTGGAGGCTAAGGCGGGCAGATCACAAGTTCAGGAATTTGAGACCAGCCTGGCCAATATGGTGAAGCCCCATCTCTCCTAAAAAATACAAAAATTACTCAGGTGTGGTGGAATGTTCCTGTAATCCCAGCTACTTGGGAGGCTGAGGCAGGAGAACTGCTTGAACTCAGGAGGCAGAGGTTGCAGTGATCCGAGATCACACCACTGCACTCCAGCCTGGGTGACAGAGCAAGATCTGTCTCAAGACAAAAAAAAAAAATCAAAAAAGATTTTAAAAAGTAGAGAGAAAATAGACTAATAAGAAATTAACAAGGCTTCAGAGATCTATGAGACAATAAATTTCTAACATTTGTACCATTGGAGTTTACAAAGGAAATAAAAGAGAATATAACTAGAAAAATATTGAAAAAATAATTATTCAAAATTTTGCAAATTTGACAAAAGACATAAACTGACAGATTCAAGAAGCAGAGTGAGCCCCAAACATAAAAGACATATGAAAACAAACAGAATTAACTTCTAAAACCTAAAGATAAAACGATAAAAAATTTGAGAGTAGCAAGAAACAAATGACATATTATTTATAGAGAAACAACAACTTGAGTGAGAGTAGTTTTCTCATCAGAAACTATGGGGGCCAGAACGAAATGGCAGGTAAGTTATCAACTGCTGAAAAAAAATAACTGTCAACTGCAAATGCCATATGCAGTAAAACTACCTTTTAGATTTAAGGAGAAAAAAAAAATCCTCATTTTAAGAAAAACTAAGAAAGTTTGTTGCTAGCAGACCTACACTTAATAAATCACTAACAAAGTTATCCAAAGAGAAAGTAAATGAAACAGGAGGCTTGAAATTTCAGAAAGGATACGAAAAGCAAAGAAATGGAAAAAAATTTTAAAAAATACAATAGGTTGTCCTTATTTTAATGAGTTTCTTCAAATATATTTGATGGTTGAAGTAAGATTTATAACACTATCGTCTGAGGTAATCAATCTAAGTATAAGAAACACAATACAATTACACTTAAAAAATGGTAAGGTGAAAGAGACATAAATGGAAGTAAGGTTTCTACTCTTCACCCAAAGTGGCAAAACATCAGTACCAAAAGACTGTGATAAATTATATTTACATATTTTAATACCTGTAGACACCATGAAGGAAAATATACCAAGTGATATATTAGAAATGCTACAAATAAATCAGTATGAAATTTCAAAAATTGATTCAAATAACCCATAGCAAAAGAAAATAATAAGAGAAACAAGAAACAGAGGCAAGAAATAGTAAATAAATAATAATATGGTAGACTTATACCATATCAGTAATCAATGTAAATGTAAAAAGTATAAAAATAAATGACCGAGAATATGAAAAAAAAACAGAACCTAAGTATGTGCTATCTATAAAAAACTCACTTTACACAAATAAATAACTTGAGTGTAAAAGGAAAGAAAACATTTATCAATGAGATATTAAACCAAAAATATGTCAGTGACTATATTAGTATTAGAAAGAGTATATAACAAAAAGTTGCTAGGAATTAAGAGACATTACACAATGGTAAAACAATAAATCTATCAAGAATACACAAAGATACTGAACTGCATGCATGAGACAATAGAGCTACAAAATATGTGAAGCAAATACTGATATAAATATACAGAGAAGTAGAAAAACGTGTAATTATACTTAGAAACATGAATAGCTTGCTTTCACCAATTAGTAGAACTATTAGGAAGAAAATTAGCAAAAATAGAAAACTAAAAAGCATTATCAACCAGTAGGACCTATTTACCATTTAGAGAATGTTGCCATGATAGAGTAGCAGAGAAATTCTTTCCAAGCACCCATTGAACATTTACCAAGGCATGCAATAATCTGAGTCATGAAACAAACCACAATTCAATTCTAATAATTTAAATTATATAGAATATATTTCTTCTAGTACAGTGGAATCAAACTAGAAAGCAATGACAGAAAGTGGAAAAATTTCTAAACATTTAAAAATTAAACAACACACTTTTTATTTTATTTATTGATTTTTTTGAGACAGAGTTTCGCTCTTCTTGCCCCAGGCTGGAGTACAATGTGCAATCTTGGCTCACTGCAACCTCTGGCTCCCAGGTTCAAGCAATTTTCCTGCCTCAGCCTCCCTAGTAGCTGGATTACAGGCATGCACCACCACGCCCGGCTAATTTTTATATTTTTAGTAGAGACAGTGTTTCACCATGTTGGTCAGGCTGGTATTGAACTCCTGACCTCAAGTGATCTGTCCCCCTTGGCCTCCCAAAGTGCTGGGATTACATGCATGAGCCACTGTGCCCACCCTAAACAACACTTCTTAGTAAACATCAAACAGAAAATTTTAAACTATTAGAAAAAAGGTAAATGACATTACCAAGATGACAGAGAAGATAACCCAGTCATATGTCCCTACAACAAGAATTCTGCACCTATCCACAATTAAAGTTGCTCTACAGGATCCTCTTTATTCATGTAGGAATTTGTGAGACCTAGTTGGAGGTCAAGACTTAGGAGTGTTGTTTTGAGAGAGCAGACTGTACACTTATGTGGGTGATCTCCCCTACTGAGCTCACTATTAGGTCCAAGCCTGAAAACACCGCCCAGTCCCTCAAAGGGTTTTGGCTACAGCCTCATTTGACCTTGGGCCTGCATCCACACCCATTCTCCCAAAGTGTCCAGAAAGAATTGTGTGCAAAAGTGTCTTGGTGGAAAGGCTCATCTGCCTACTGATACCGGTCTTGACAGTTAATCTTAAAGTTGTCATATGGTACTGCTTCAGAATTCTTCATCTGGGGTCCCAGGTCAAGATCTTGCTCACACAAGGGCCAAAAGGGAGACTTGCCCATATCTTGCAGCTGGGTGTCTGAGCCTCCCCCGATGGACTTGCCAATATGTACACCACAGTAGATCTCCAGGGGGCCCAGTTTCCTGCTCTTGCCCATTGTGCTGCAATCAGGGAACTATCTCATCTGTGCAGGGACTTGCTGGGAGTCATGCATCCCTTCAAATCAGTAAGACCAGGTTCTCCAGCCTCTGTCCCATAGCAGATCCTAAGGGAACTCAAGCTGAGCTCCAACCCCTCTTGCTGCATTTGGGGAACTATCTTGTCTGTGCCTGAGACCTGCTGGGAGTCATGTACCTGTCTGGTCCAACAAGACAGGCTGTCCAGCTTCCATCACACAAAGATCCTGAGGGGATCCAGTCTCAGCTCCAGGCCGTCCTACTGCAATCAAGAAACCATCCATCTGTGCAGGGTCCATCTGGGAGACATATGGCTCTCAGGCAATAAGACTTGAGCTCTCCAGCCTCTATTGCACAGCAGACCCTGACTGAGTGTCTTACCTCTAACCCTCTCCACTTCAGTCAGGGAGCTTCCTATCTGTGCAGACACTCATGGAATAAATGCACACCCCTCTGAGCTGAGACCAGGCTCTTCATCCTTTGCTTCACAGCAGATCACAGGGGGTTCCCAGTCTCACCTCAGCTCCTGCTGTAGCAGTTGGGGGAACTACACTACCTGTGCATAAACTTCTAGGCAATGTTTGCCCCCTCTGATACAAGACAGGGCTCTCTAGCCTCTTTCCCACAGCAGGTCCAAAGGGGGTCAAGTCTCAGCTCCAGCCCCACTTGCTGTGGTTGAGAAATCCTGCCTCTTCAGGGACCTGCTGGGAGATACACCCATGTAAGTCAACATAATAGGCACATAAGCTTTCATCCTACAGTAGATCCCCCAGGAAGCACAGTCTCAGCTCTGGCCCTCCATCTGTACCCCCCCCCCCCCAAGGTACTACCCCCACTCTGCATGGGTCTGATGGTTGGCACACACCTATCTGAACCAATGAGATAGGCCCACCAGCCTCCTTACCACAGCAGACCCTGAAAGAAGCCCCATCTTAACTCCAGTCTCTCTTGCTGCAGTTGGTGACCCATCCTGCCTATGCAGAGATCTGCTGAGATACATGCCTATATGGGTCACAGGGACAGTCTTTTGGACTCAAGTCCCTGATTATTGCTCCCACAAAGCCCTGGTAACCTCCTATGTCTTCCCAGGGTTTCTTTGTGCCAGAAAGCACATCAACATCAGAGTACTCATGATACTTATGGCAAGCCTGGGCTTACAGTATCCTCTAGCACTCAGATTATCTGCAGTGGTTACAGGTTAAGGAAACAAAACAGTCAGTCTATGTAGAATCTCTAGAAGGCCCTCTGAAGAAGAGCAAGCACAAAGCCAGATTATGAAGACTAAAATGATACTCAATACCTTAATGCACAGACATTGCCACATATCAAGAGAGGATCAACAACATTCAAAAATAAGACCCCACCAAATAGACAAAGTATGAGACTGACCATAAAGTAATAGCAATCTCTCAGAAAAAGAATTCAAAATAATTATTTTAAGGCATCTCAATGAACTTCACAAAACATAGAGAAATAATTTAGAAACTTATTATAGAAATTTAACAGAAAAATTGAAATAATTTAGAAAATCAAACAGAAATCCGAAGCTGAGAAAGACAGTAAATTAAATGTAAAATACAATAGAAGAAGAACTGATCAAGCAGAAGAAAAAATCAGTAAGCTGGATGACAAGAGTATTTGAAAATATAGTGTCAGAGGAGAAAAATGAAAATTAAAATAAAATGAATGAACAAAGCTTATGAGATCTATGTGACATCATCAAAAGAACAAATATTTGGGTTAT
Organism: Ateles fusciceps; assembly: GCA_036589455.1. NCBI lineage: Eukaryota > Metazoa > Chordata > Mammalia > Primates > Atelidae > Ateles > Ateles fusciceps. Next base: position 7,514 of record JAZHEH010002385.1, read on the forward strand.
TGGAGTTAAAGAAAAAGCAAAAAAGGGGTAGAACGTGTATTCAAAGAAATAATAACAAAAAACTTATCCAAACATGGAGAAAAATATAAATATGCAGGTACCAGAAAGTCAAAGGCCACCAATCAGATGCAATATGAATAAGAATACCTCAAGACATATTATAATCAAATACACAAAAGTCAAAGACAGAAAATTCTGAAAACAGTAAAAGAAGCAAATAACATATAAGGAAGATCCAATATGCTTGACAGAGTAATTTTCTGGAGAAATCTTAAAGACTAGGAAAAAGTGGGGGTGAGATATTCAGAGTGCTGTAGGAAAAAACTGCCATTGAAGAATACTCTATTCAGCAAAGTTATCCTTCGGGAATAAAAAAAATGATAAAGACTTTCACAGAGAAACAAAAGCTGAGGGAATTGATCACTACGTATCTTTCAAAATCAGTGCTAAAGGGAGTTATTCAAAATGAAAGAAAAATACAGTAATTCGATTGTTATACTAATAATCGTGATGCTTAAACCACTTATATCTTTAGTAAAAAGACTAAAATACAAAAACTATTAAAAACAACTACAAAAATTTATTAAGAAATAGGAAATATAAATTGTGTCATCAAATACTCAAAATGTGGGTGGAGAATGAAGACAATATACACTTTTTTTTGTTCATTTGTTTACAATAAAAATTTGGTATCAGTTTTAAATGCTTAGTATAACCATAGAATATTTTTGTGAGCTTCATGGTAACGCACAAAGCAAATACCTATGACAGATACACTGAAAATAAAAAGCAGCAAATTAAAACATGCTAAGAGAAAATCATTTAATTACTCAAGAAGCCAATAAGAATAAAAGACAGGAAGAGATAAGTTAAACAACAAAGAGAAAACAAGGTAACAATATGTGCAGAGACCAGCTCAGCTGTGGAGACCCCAGTCCAGGTGGCACTGAAGGAATTAAGAAACAGAGACAGAGTGTAAAAGGTGGGTTCAGAGTAGGCATCAGGGGTCTCACAGCATTTCCAGCTGAGAGCCCAGAGCAGACTCTCTGACCCACGTATTTATTCTTTACATTCCAGTGACAAGTTTAACAAGTGGATGCTCTTTGCTCTTTCATAGGTTAAAGATAAACTAACCAGGCAGCTAGTGTATGTTTACTATAGGTTAAAAATAAGCTAGAAAGCACTCTTTAGGAGGGAACAAAAGAAAGAGTCACATATCCTGTGTTCAAAGAACTAATTCATTTGGTGTGTAGACATACTCATATTGGTTACTGTTTTATAACACTTTGTGCGCTTTTCTGCTTTGGGGTGGCAGTTTTTCCTCACTGAGGGGCTGACTAGGTTTTCCTTGCAGCAGTTCTCAGCAAACAATATGATTTATCACACACATCAGAATGTGCTCTCAACAAATAGGGAAGCAATAGGGCTTACATATCAATAACAACTTTGAATATAAATTGACTAAATTATCCAATTAAAAGACATAATAGTAGCTGAATGAATTTTTAAAAAGACCCAAATAATTGTCATGTACAAGACTCACTCCACCTATAAAAGCACACATAGACTGAAAGTGAAGGGATAGAACAAGATATTCTATGACAAAAGAAACCAAACGTGAGCAGGGGATAGCTATGCTTCTATAAGTAAAACAGACTTCAGGTAAAAAAGAGTAAAAATACAAAGAAGGCAATTATACAACAATAAATAGGTCAATTAAGCAACAGGCTATAACAATAGTAAATATACCCAACATCAAACCACAAAAATATATAAAGCAAATATTGATAAACCTAAAGGGAGAAATGGACTGCAATATAATTCAGCATCCCACTTTTGACAATGGACACATTATACAGGCAGAAAATAAAGTAACATTGCAATTAAACAATACTCTAGACCACATAAACCTACTAGACATTTACAGAACATTTTGTGTAACTTTTGCATAACATACATTCTTCTTATAAACACAGGAAACATCTAGGATAGACCATACTTGAGGTCACAAAACAAGACTCAACACATTTTAAAAAGTTGAAATCATATCAAGTATCTTTTTGTGACCACAATGAAATAAAACTAAAAAACAATAATGTATCAATCCATTCTCATGCTGCTAATAACGACATACCTGAGATAATTTACAAAGAAAAAAGTTTAATTGACTCACAGTTCACCATGGCTTGGGAGGCCTCGGGGAAATGTACAATCATGGCAGAAGCAGAAGCAAACACATCCTCTGCACATGGTGTCAGGAAGGAAAAGGAAGAATACACCAAAGTGGGAAGTGCCTTACAAAACCATCAGATATCGTGAAAAATAACTCACTATCAAGAGAACAGGATGGGGAAGATCATCATTATGATTCAATTATCTCCACCTTGTCCCTCTCATGACATGTGAAAATTATGGAAACTACAATTCAAAATGAGATTAGGTGGAGACACAGCCAAACCATATCAAATAACAAGAGAAACTTTGGAAACTGTATAAATACATGGAAATAAAGCAACATGTTCCTGAATAATCAATGGGTCAATGAAGAAATTAAGAAGAAAATCTAAAAGTGTTTCAAACAAATAAAAAATGGAAATGCAATATACTAGAACTTATGGAATATAGCAAAAGCAGTACTAACATGAAACTTTACAGCAATAGAAGTCCACATCAAAAAAATAGACTTCAATTAATCAACTTAAGCATGTACTCTAAAGAGGTAGAAGAACAAGAACAATCAAAATTCCAAAATAGTAGAAGAAAAAATTTACGAAGAGGAGAAATAAAGAGAGATCAGAAACAATATAAAACATCAATGCACTGAAAAGTTGGTATTTGAAAAGATAAAAATTTGACAAAATTTAGCTAATATAAGAAAAAAGAGAGACGACCCAAATAAAATCAAAAATGAAAAAGGAAACATTAAAATTGATACAACAGAAATTAAAAAGATCATTAGAGGCTATTAAAAATAACTATATGCCAACAAATTTGAAAATCTAGAAGAAATTGACAAATTTCTGGACATATGCAACCTAACAAGATTGAATTAAGAACAGAGAACTTGAACAAACCAATGATGAGTAATGAGATCACGCCATAATAAAAAGTCTGCTATCAAAGAAAAGCTCAACACCTTATCACATCACTGCTAAATTTTACCAAAATTTTAAAAAAGAAATAATACAAATTCTACTCAAACCCTTCAAAAAAAGAAAGAAAGTGGGAGAATACTTTCAACCTAATTCTATGAGGTTAGATTTACCTTGATTCCAAAACCGAAGAAGAACACAACAGAAAAAAATGTAGGGCAATATCACTGAAGAATATTGATGCAAAAATCTTCAACAAAACAGTAGCAAGCCAAATTCAACAGCACATTAAAAAGATCATTTACCGTGATCAAGTGGGATTTGTCCCAAGGATGCAAAGATGGTGCAATATATGCAAATCAATAAATAGTATATATCACATTAATAGAACTAAGAACAAAAACTATATGATCATTTCGATAGATGCTGAAAATTCATCTGATAAAAATATCTTTTCATGACTAAAATCAACATATTAAAAATTAAAAATATACATCAACATAGTAAAGGCTATATATGATTAGCTCACAGCTAATATCATACTTAACAGGGAAAAATTAAAACTCTTTCCACTAAAATCTGTAACAAAACAAAGATATCCAAGTTTCACCATTTTAATTCAACAGAAGATAAATAAATAAAGGGAATGCAAATTGGAAATAAAAAAGTCAAATTATCCTTGTTTTCAGATGCTATGATCTTATATTTAGAATAACCTAGAACTCACCAAAATACTCTTAGAACATATAAACAAATTTAGGAATATTGCAGGATTCAAAATCAATATGTAAAAAGCAGTAGTGCCAGGCATGGTGGCTCACGCCTGTAATCCCAGCACGTTGGGAGGCCAAGGCAAGAAGTCATGAGGTCAGGAGACCATCCTGGCTACCATGGTGAAACCCTGTCTCTACTAAAAATACAAAAATTAGCTTGGCATGGTAGCGCATGCCTGCAGTCCCAGCTACTCAGGAGGCTGAGGCAGGAGAATTGCTTGAATCCAGGAGGCTGAGGTTGCAGTGAGCCAAGACTGAGCCACTGCACTCCAGCCTGGGCGACACAGTGAGACTCTGTCTCAAACAAACAAACAAACAAAAGGCAGTAGTATTTTTATACTCTAATAAAAATTAGCCTGAAAATGAAATCAAGAAAACAATTCCATTTATACCAGCTACAAAAAATTAAATGTCTAGAGAAAAAATTAAATCAGTGAAAGAGTTCTACAAAGAAAATTATAAACATGTAAAATAAATTGAAGATGTCACAAAAACATGGAAATATATCTCATGTTTGTAGAATGGAAAAATAAATATTGTTAAGATGCCTTTATTATATAAAGTAATAAACAGATTTAATCCAATCCCTATCAAAATACCAATAAAATTATTTACAGAATTTAAAAAAAATCCTAAATTTTTTGTGGATCTAAGAAAAGCTGCCAACTAGCTAAAGCAATACTGAGCAACATGAACAAAGCTGGAGGCACACACACTACCCGATTCAGAATATACTACAAAGATAGAGCATCCAAATTCAGCCTGGCATTTTTATAAAACAAACAAACAGACTGATGAAGCACCACAGAGAACCCAGAAATAAATCTGCACACTTATAGCCAACTAACTTTGACAAAGTCACAGAAAACTTATATTAGTGGAAAGGACAGTCTCCTTAAGAAATGGTATGGGAAATTCGGTATCAGTATATATAAGAATAAAAATAGACCCCCCATCTTTTATTATATATAAAAATTAACTCAAAATTTATTAGAAGACTTAAATGTAAGAGGTGAGACTAAAACCAGCAGAAGAGAACACTGAGGAAATACTACAGGATATTACTTGAGCAAAGATTTTGGGGGTAGGACCTCAAAAGCAAAAACAGATGAATGGTATAACATCAAACTAAAAAGATTTTACACAGCAAATGAAAGTCGAATAACAAAGTGAACTGAAAGCTTACAGAATGGGAGAAAATATTTGCAAACTATCTATCAGACATGGGATTAATGACCATAATATGTAAGGTGCTCAAACAAAGTGAAAAAAACTAACTTGATTAAAAATTGACAAAAGACCTGAATAGACATGCGTCAAAAGAAGACATACAAATGACCAACTGGTATATGAAAAATGCTCACCATATGAATCATGCAGAGAAATGCAAATCAAAAGCCACAATGAGATACTGCCTCATTCTAGTAGATTTCTATTATCAAAAAAACAAAGAAAATGTCTGTGAGGGTGTATGAAAAAGAGGAGCAAGCTCCACTCGTACCATGTGTTTGAGAGTATAAATAGTATAGCCACTATGGAAAACGATATGCAGGTTCCTCAGAGAACTAAACATAGAACTACCAGGTAATCCAGCAATCCCCAGTGTTACATGTATATAGTCAAAAAAATTAAAACAGATTGTTGACGATATTGTATGCTCGCATGTTTATTATAGCACTATTTACAATAGCCAAGATCTGGAATAAACACTACATGTCCATCAATGAATGAATGGATATTAGAATATGTGCTATATGTGTACCACAATAGAGTATTATTTGGGCCATGAAAAGGATACGACATCCTGTCACGTGCAGCAACATGAATGTAACTGGAAGAAACATTATGCAAGTGAAGTGAGTTGGGGCACAGAAATATCACATGTTCTTACTCATATGTGAGACTCTAAAGTGTATCTCATGGGCATAGAGAGTTTGAATAGTGGTTGAGATCAGGCTGGGGAGGGAAAGGGGAAAGGCACCAAGTGGAAGAGAAGTTGGGTGATATGTGCCAGAAATACAGCTATAGACAGAAATAATAAGTTCTAATATTCAATAGTACAGTGAGAGAAATTTTAATGATAATTTATTCCACAAGTCAAAATAGGTATAAGAGAAGAATTATACTTTTTCAACACAAAAATAAGTGTTTGAGCTAATGGTTACTTCAATTACTCTGATTTGATCATTACATATTATATACATGTATCAAAATATAAAAATATCATACCTGACCCCCAAAATATGTATAACTATGATATATGGATTTAAAAAATGCCAAAAAAGCAGAGAGGAGGGGTGTCAAATCAGGTATAGTCTTTTCTTTTGAAATTTATCCTTTTTTATTTTAGTTGGTACATAGTAGGTGTATATATTTATGGGGTGCATATGAGATGTTTTTAATACAGGCATAGGTTTGAAAGAGAGCACAACATGGGTAATGGAGTATCCATCCTCAAGTATTTATCCTTTGAGTTACAAACAATCCCATTATACTCTTTAAATTATTTTAAAATGTACGATTAAGTTATTATTGACTATATTCACCTTGTTGTGCTATCAAATAGGTGTTATGCATACTTTCTATTTTTTTGTACCCATTAAGTATTCTCACCTTCACCCCAGCCCCCGCTACCTCCTTCCCAGCAGTCTAGTAACCATTCTTCTACTCTCTATATTCATGAGTTTAATTATTCAATTTTTAGATCCCACAAATAAATGAGAACATGCAATGTTTGTATTTATGTGTCTGGCTTATTTAACTTAATGTAATCATCTCCAGTTCCTTCCATATTGTTACAATAGGCTGGATCTCATTGTTTTCACGGCTTAATAGTACCCTCCATTGTGCATATGTGCCACATTTTCTTTATTTGTTCATATCTTGATGGACACTTAGAGTGCTTCCAATTCTTAGCTATTTAAACAGTGCTGCAATAAACATAGGAGTGTAGATATCTGTACTATATACTGATTTTCTTTGTTATGGGTATATACCCAGCAGTGAGCTAGCTGGATGCTATGGTGGTTCAATTTTAGTTTTTTGAGGAACCTCCAAATTGATGTCCAGAGTGGTGTCCTAATTTACATTCTGGCTTAACAGTGTACAAGTGTTTCCATTTCTTTACATCTTCACCAGGATTTGTTCCTGTCTATCTTTTGGATATAAACCATTTTGGCCACTGGGGTGAGGTAGTCTCTCATTGTTGTTTTGATTTGCATTTCTCTGATGACCAATAATGCTGAGCTTTTCATATGCTTGTCATTTGTATGTCTTCTTTAAGAAAATGTCTATTCAAATGAATATGCTAATTCTTTCCTAAAAATTCTAGAAATAAGAAAAGTTGACGTAATTCAAAGCAAGAAGAAATAAGGAAATGATAAAGATACTATAAATTAGTAAAATTGAAACAAAAATGGAGGAAGTAAAGACAACAAAAGTTAAATCTACAAAAACTTCAGTAAATATGATAAACAAAAAGAGATGACACGAATAACAAACATCATGAATGAAACTCGGCGTATTACTATATAACCGGCCATCATTAAAAGGAAAAATACCAACAATGTTACATTCATAAATTTCGATATTATAAATGAAATTGATCAATGGCTCAAAAACCCAAAAACTCAACCAACATGAAGTAGATGATCCAAGTAGCTCTATAACGATTAACAAAATTGAATTCGGAATTTTTAAATTTTAATTTTTAATTTAACTTGTTTTTGTTTTTTATATACTTGAGTTCTAGGTACATGTTCAGAACGTGCAGGTTTGTTACATAGGTATACACGTGCCATAGTGGTTTGCTGTATCCATTACCCCGTCATTAACATTAGGTATTTCTCCTAATGCTATCCCTATCTCTATCACCCCACCCCCTGCTATCCCTCCCTAGCTCCCCACCCATGACAGACCCAGGTAATTCAGAATTTAAAGTTACCTGAAAACAAACTCTTAGTCTCTGGTGGCTCCTTGCAGAATTTTACAATACAAGTAAAGAACAATTAATACCAATTATACACAATCTATTCCCTTTTCCAGAATACAGATGAGGAAGAAAACACTACCAAACTCATTTATGAGGTAGAGTGTTAATCCAACCAAAACCAGACAAAAACAGGTATTAAAAAATAAAAACATATAAACTAATATATCTTATATGTAAAAATCTCAGTTAACAAAAGCCTAATGCCACAATTTATAAATTGAATTATACACCAAGATCAAGCAAGTACAAATTATTCTAAGTACAAATTATTGTAAGTCAGGTCCAATGATCCAAGATCAAATAATATAATTCACCATACCAACAAGCTAAAGTAAATCATATGCTCGTATCCATTGACATACAGCCATATGATAAATTACGAACATCTACTCAGTCATATGCATTCTAGGAAACCTGGGAACAGAAACAAACTTTATGATCTCATACAAGCATCTCAAAAACTGGAGCTATAGTCATACTCAAAGGTGAATCCAATGTTTACCTCCTAGGATTAAGAACAAGGCAAGGGTGTCTGTTCTTTACTCATAACAGTACTGGAAATTCTAGTCAGCAGAATAAGGCAAGAAAAAGAAACAAAATACATATGGATTGTAAGACAAAAAGTAAAACTATCCCCTATTCTCAGATGGACTTGATCATCTGCACAGAAAGTCCCAGTGAATATATTTAAGTAAAATGTGCCCTAAAACAAATAGATAAGTCCATCAGGGTCACAGATACAAGATCAATACTAAAAATCGATTATTTTCTATACTAAAAATGAACATGTGGAAATCATAATCAAACAAAATATCATTTATAATTGCTTTACAAAGTGAAAATTTTATGTATAAACTTAGCAAAATGTACATAATCTATAATTAGAAATATTTATCATGTTCATGACTTGTAAGACTCAACACAGTGAAGATGTTAACTCTCCATAAACTGATCTATACATTTAACACAATCTCTTCCTATAAAAATTCCAGTAATTATTTTTGTATAGACAAGGTTATTCTAAAATTTATATGGAAATGTGAATAACATTAATTATTTAAAACAATTTTTAAAAATGAAGTGGGGAAGAAGCATTATTCCCAATGCTAAGGCTTACATAGCTAAGGTAAGCAAGAGTGCAGTATTGGTGACAGGATGGACACACAGATTAATGTAACAGTATAGAGAACCCAGAAATAGATCCACATAAATATCTTCAATGTATTTTTCACAAAGGTACATCAGCAATTCAATGGAGGAAGAAAATAATTTTCAACAGATTGTGCTGGAGCATTTGGACATCCACAGGTCAAGAAAGTAAACTTCCTACCTAAACCTTATATCTATTTTTTATTGTTTTGTTATTTTTTGTATTTTTATTTTATATAGAGATAGGGTTTCTCCATGTTGGGAGACAGGTTGGTCTCGACCTCCTCACCCATGGTGATCCACCCACCTAGGCCTCCCAAAGTGCTGGGACTACAGGCATAAGCCACCACCCGTGGCCATGTCTTATACTTTAAAAAATGAAATGAATCATGGAATTCAATGTAAAAACATGAAATCATGAAACATTTTTTAAAATGGAGAAAATTCTTCAGGATTTAGAACGATGTAAAGAGTTGTTAGACTTCAAACCAAAAGCATGGTCCATAAAAGGAACAATTTAAAAATTTTAGACTTTATAAAACTAATTTTTTAAATGTACCTCCAAAAGTT